>JARJHM010001383.1:0-32409 GCA_033356055.1 Carex pumila | reverse complement strand
TCGGGTATTTCACGATTTGTTAGATTCAACAGTGGTGGTTTTCATAGATGACATACTCGTTTACTCGAAGTCGAGGGAAGAACACGAAGTACATTTGGCATAGTGTTACAAAGGCTACGAGAACATCAGTTGTTTGCGAAATTCTCGAAGTGCGAGTTCTGGTTGGAAAAAGTGGCATTTCTCGGGCATGTGATCTCGGGAGAAGGGTTAGCAGTGGACTCAAATAAAATTAAAGCTGTGACAGAATGGAAGAAGCCAGAGACAGTTACGGAGATTCGAAGCTTCTTGGGGTTAGCAGGATATTACAGAAGATTTGTACCCCGATTTTCGCAATTAGCTGGCTCCACTTACAAGATTGTTACATAAAGGTATAAATTTGATTGGGGTACTAACAAGATCAAAGTTTCCAAGAGTTAAGAATCGACTAGTATCTGCACCAGTGCTTACTATGCCGATAGCTGACAAGGAGTATACTGTGTTCACTGATGCATCCCTATCAGGACTCGGGTGCGTATTGATGCAGGATGATCACGTGATTGCCTACGCATCTCGGCAGTTACGACCACATGAGCAGAACTATCCGACACATGACTTGGAGCTAGCAGCGGTAATATTTGCATTGAAAATTTGGCGGCATTATTTATATGGAGTAAAATGCCGTATATTCACCGATCATCAAAGTCTGAAGTATGTTTTTACGCAAAGAGAATTAAATCTGAGACAAAGGAGATGGCTAGAACTTATGAAAGACTATGACCTCGATATCCAATACCACGCGGGAAAGGCAAATGTGGTAGCAGACGCACTGAGTAGAAAGAGTCAGGTAAACCTGGCATCTATCATTACAACCGAAACTTATCTATTAGAAGAAATGAGAAGAATGAATTTATATGTTGGGGCTTCTCGAGAATTTGCGTTGGAGATAGCTGGCAAACATATCGGAGGTAGATCTAAAGCAAGTACATCGGCAGTTGTATCGGTGATTATGGCAGCAGTTGAAATCCGATCAGAGTTACTAGAGCAAATCCGAACAGAGCAAAACAATGACCCAAAGTGCCAACACTTTCGACAACTCTATGAATCGAATCCAGATTCACCGTTCCAAGTTCAAGCAGACGGAATTTTGAGATTTCATAACCGCATATGTGTTCCGAATAATGCTGAGTTAAAGGATCTGATTTTAGCGGAAGCACATGAGTCGGGGTATGCTATTCACCCCGGAGAAGTGAAGATGTACCAAGACTTAAAGAATTATTTCTGGTGGCCGAAGATGAAACGAAATGTGCAGAGCTATATTGAGAAGTGTCAGACGTGTCAGCAAGTCAAAGCCGATCGAAGGTATCTAAATTTCATCTGGGATTATTGAGACCGTTGGAGATACCGATGAAGAAGTTTGAATCAATCACGATGGATTTCGTGACCGGACTACCAAGGACCGTAGGAAGGTATGATGCTATATGGGTTATCGTAGACCGATTGACGAAAATAGCCCATTTTATTCCACTTCGGATTGAGATTTCCGGTAGAGAGTTAGCAGACTTGTTTCTGAAGTATCAATTCAAGTATCACGGTTGTTCAAGAACTATCATTTCAGATCGCGATCCACGGTTTACTTCACATTTTTGGGAAAGCTTTCAAGAGGCAATGGGTACTAGATTGAGGTTTAGCACAGCACACCATCCGCAAACCGACGGACAATCTGAACGGACTATACAAACACTGGAGGATATGCTCAGAGCTTGTGCATTAGAGTTTCGAGGTTCGTGGATTGATCATTTATACTTGGTTGAATTTGCATACAACAATAGCTATCACTCGAGTATCGGCATGTCGCCGTAAGAAGCGCTAACGGGACAACAGTGTCGTACTCCGCTCTGGTGGGGACCAGCGGGTACGTATGTACCTACAGGACCTCAAATGTTAGAAGAAGTGGCGGCCAAAACAAAAGTTGTGTTAAATCGACTCAAATCAGCTCAGGATAGACAGAAAAAGTATGCGGATATACATAGAAGACTGTTGGAATTTCCGGATGGAGATCATGTGTGGTTACGGGTCTCACCTGTCCGAGGTGTGCATAGATTCGGAGTTTCGGGGAAGTTAAGTCCCCGGTACATTGGGCCGTTCCAAATTACTCGAAGAGTTGGACCGGTAGCGTATGAATTGGCATTACCACCAGCGCTGGATAGAGTACATCCAGTGTTCCATGTATCGCAGTTACGCCGGTATGTGAAGGACCCGTCGCATTGCATAGATCACTCGAATCTACATGTGCAAGATGACTTAACTTATCAAGAGGAACCGATGCAAATCTTGGATCGAAAGGAACAAAGGTTGCGAACGAAAGTGATCAAACTGGTGTTAGTCAAATGGGGCCGTCATTCGAATAAAGAAGCGACATGGGAAAGCGAGGAAAGCATACGAGCGAGGTATCCGGAGTTATTCGATAATTCAGGTACGTAATCAAGTTCAGCGGACTGAACTTTATTTTAAGGAGGGGAGAATTGTAACACTATAAGAAATATTATAAAAAAATATATATATATAATGGTATAATTATAAATTTTGCATTTAAAACTACATAAAGAAATTTCTATAAATAAAACATACATATATAAATATATATATATATATATATATATATATATATATATATATATATATATATGAGTGAATATATATATGTTAATAATCAAATTGGAAGGTCTAAGAGGTATAAAAAAATTTAATAAGAGGTTTTATGTGCAAAATATACAACCTTATGCAATAAATAAAAAAATTGAAGGACTAATTTGCAAAATACCCAAAACCTTGTCATAACCTCCCTCATGGTACCATTCGGTACCATTGTGTACCGTGAGAAACAGAAAAGAAAGAGAGGGGAGCGGGTGTGACGCAAGGGAAAGGAAGAGAGAAAGGGAGAGAAGGAAAATCGCGTGATCGATCGAGCCGTCCGTAGATTCGAGATCAGAACGAAGCCCTCTACGCAATAAAGCAATTAATTTGGTATAAATCTCTATTTCTCAAATTCTATTTGGAACCCTAGATTTCGAGTTAAATTGCAATTCTTTCGTTTGAAGTTCGTATTTGAGTTTTGATTCGAGATTTCATGTAATTAACCTCATTCCTTGAACAATTGAGTTGAATTTATGAATTTGGGTTTAGGGTTTTTGAAACTAGGGTTTATATTTTGGAAATATTATAAGGGTTGAAAGTATAAAAGTTATGCAAATATTTAAGTTCTTTCGATTGAAACCCGAATTGCTATTTAAAACTAATTACCGAATATGTGTCGAACCTTCGAACTTTGAGTTATGAAATTAGAATTTGATATTAACTTGAATGGTTGTATGGTGTCGAAAAACTTGAATGAACCAAGTAGATATACACTTTAAACTGCACCAAAGCATAGCAACCATAAGTCGTAACCGAGCATCGATCGAAACAAGTTCTAACTAAACAATTGAATTCTGCATGTGAATTGCGGGCCGCAATAGAAAGCCCTGCGGGCCGCAACATGATCTGGTACTTAACCAATTCTTTAGCTGTGATGGCTACGGGCCGTAACAAAATTGGTTGCGGGCCGCAATAATTACAGGTCCAACAAAATGGCTCTGGAGTCGTAAGCAGGTCTAATGTTGCGGGCCGCAACAGATTCTTTACGGGCCGTAGAGAACCCAATACTTAGCCAATTTCTATTAGTTTGTTCTGTGGGTACTGCGGACCGCAACAACACCATTACGGGCCGCAATTAATGTGCAGATTTGTAATAATTGAGTATTTTTAAACCTAATCGAAGGGGTATCGAATCGTAATCATACAATGTCAATTATATAGCAATTATAAGCTAATTAAACCCTAATGGTATATATTCTAAATAGAATCGATAAGGCAACAGCGTACGGAACCTCGAGGAGTTTAAGACGTAAGATTTACTTAAGAGCAGCGTACTCAGGTGCGGGATTTCTGGACTTGTCTGATATTTTATTTTCAGAATTAAATTGTAGTTCTATTGACATGTTGAATATTCTTGTTGATTGCATTATATGAATTGTGCATTTGCATTTCATGCCCTAATATTATCGAACTCGAATTTTGGTAAGTTGATTGACTTGCATATTGGTATTGAATACATTTGTGTCGATCTATTATGATCTGATTGTAGATGAAAAGTCACTGGAATTGGAAATGAGATGAAATGGTATGTTATGGATCACCAAAGTGTGACCAATTTGCAAAACCTGGTGCACGGGTTTTGGGAGGATTCTAAAGCTTTAGTCTCTGAGGCTCGTGTAAGTCCCCAGACCGGTTGGGGCAGGAGCAGTATGAAACTAGTTGTGAATGGTAGTAATATGAGTGACTAGTGTGAGATGTCGTATGCATGATCTGATGAGATATGCGTTTGAATGGTCGATTGAGATTATGATTCTTAACGAATTTTCTGAATATGATCTGTAACTAGAAAGTTAGGAAATGGTTAAGCCAAGCACTACCGATGGGTGTCATATACTGTACAGTAGGGTGGCCTTCGGTAGGTGTCTGGAACCCTACCGTTGTCGACGGGTTTGCGGTACAGCTGGGTGGTACATCGGTAAGTGCTACCTAGACTTATTAAAATAATTAAGCCCAATTGTTGTTGATTTGAAATTCGATTTAATACTCTTGTGTTGTAATTCATTCGATTATCTGCTGTCAGGTATGCATTCATGTTTATATAATGTTATACATGTACAATACGTTGTTGATAATTTCTTTTTGAAAATAAAGTTAGATTGCAAGTCCAGGGGTTCGTATGTGGCAAATTATCGCACTGAGATTTTATTCTCATACCCGTTGGGTTATCCTTTTCAGGTTCTGGTGCAGTAGGGAGCGGTGAGGCACGACAGTCTTAGGCCTCGGTATTTGTCCTTCTACCAGAGTTTCTATGATACCTGTTAGATTTTGGTTTTGTGGTTGTGATATGTTATCTACGTATATGTGCATATACGTAGTTTTTGTATGATGTGATGTATATTGGTGTCTTTTGAACTGAATCAGGAGTTATGTTTATATTTGTTTTCTCAGAATTGTGTTGAATTGTTTAATTGCTTGTTGAATGGGGTTATATATTTGGGATTTATGGGAAATTGAGTAAATGAATCGTAATTGCCTTGTAGGCATACGGGAAACTGTATGTTTACGGCAGGGACCCTGTCGCATTTTTGTACAGGTTGGCTACGGGGTGTGACAGGTCCCCCTGTGGTGGTATCAGAGCATGGTTAAGCCTCAACCTGAACCAGTCTAATAAGATACGTGAGAGTAACACGTAATAAGGGAATCGTAACGAATAACGAGGTATTTCGTATAATAATTTGAAATATACATTATTATAATGTTATTTTTGGTATAGTACAGAATAATGGAGACACGTAGAGGCCGAGGACGACCTCGAGTGAACCCAGATGTACGTATCGAGCCGGCTGCTGAAAGGGTTGAAGAACCGAATAGGAACCAAGAACTGGATGATCGCTTGATAGCGGCCTATGAAAGGGGTCGTCAAGCAGCAGAAAGGCGTAATATAGTACCGGAAGCACCGGTAGCTCAAGGAGGTGGACCTGAGGATTTCCGCAAGTTGTATGATTCATTCATGCGACTAAATCCACCGCAGTTCGATGGCACCGGTGGGTACTCAGAAGCAGAGGAGTGGCTAGAGAAAATGAATGCAAAGCTCGTATTGTGTCGGGCACCGGAAGAGGATATGGTGGAGTTAGTAGAGCAACAGTTAGATGGAGATGCACGCTTCTGGTGGAATGGGGCCCGACGGAATTATGTCGGGGAAGCTGTCAAGATCCCGTGGGAATGGTTCGAAGAACAGTTTACTCGAAGATTTCTAAGCAATATTCACCGAGAAGCTTTGCGAAGAAAGTTTCTAGAGTTGAAGCAAAATAGGCGACCAGTAGCAGAGTACAACAACGAGTTCTTAGCATTATCCAGGTATGCTACCGATGTACAAAATGATCGAGTAAGGTATCACAGACAATATCTGGATGGACTGGACGGGAGCATCTCAATGATAGTTGATACTCCAATGGCTACAGAATTGCAATCGATAATGGATCACGCTGAACAAGTAGAAATGCATGCGAAAAGAAGGAATGAACAGTTTGCAGAGCGAAATGTGAAACAACGGGCTGATCAGAGTCGGCCGGTTGTAAGGTCAAGGGGAGGCTCGTCAACAGCTAGACCCTCTCAAAGGCAAGTTTTTACACCTAGACCATCTTATGCACCAGCAGCTACCTCAGGATTTCGACCGGGATTTCAGCCTGGTTCTATGTGGTGCCGTTCTTGTAACCAGGCGCATAATGAAATTGAATGCAGACGCCGTACTGGTGTATGTTACTTATGCGGTAGTGCAGCTCATTGGGCAAATGAATGCCCGAATGCTATGGGAAGATTTCAGAGAGATAGTGGTGCAGGAGGATCAGCTAGTATGGGACGTGGCGGACCGTCATTCCGTGGACGAGGCGGTTCTCAAGTAAGCGGGGGCAATACTAGCCGAGCGGGCAGCGCCAATAGTACTGCTAGGACGGGTGGACGAGTAGCGGTACATGCTCTAGATGTAGCAGGAGAGGTGCCAAGTACTTCAGATGTGGTTCCGGAGGGTGAAGAAGAAACTGGATACCAGACAGATATGATGACAGGTATAATTTCTATATCGGATCATGATACCTACTGCTTAATAGATACAGGGTGCAGTCATTCTATCGTATCAAGAGCGTTAGTGGAGAGTTGTAAATGGCCCGTCGAGACGAATAGTCAAGTGTTAAATGTTCAGACTCCTTTCAATTCCACCGACCAAACCATTATGATCTGCCGAAACCGAAAAGTTAGAATAGACGGAAGAGATTTTGAAGTGGACCTGTTAGTAATGGAAATTGCCGGGTATGATGTGTTATTGGGGATGGATTGGTTAACTCGGCACGAAGCAACAATTGATTGTATGCATCGCCGGATTTATTTCTCAACCGCAAGAGGTATGTCATGTATACTTAATTGTAGAAAAATGGGAGGGTTGATACCTTTTATTTCGGCCGTAGAAATGAGGCGGCTGATAGAGTCCGGATGTACTGCTTACTTAGCAGCCGTGGTTTATACTATTACAGAAGTTCCGAAGATTAACACTATTCCAATAGTATCTGAATTTGTAGATGTATTTCCCGATGAGATAGCAGGGCTACCACCAGAACGAGAAATAGAGTTTGGCATTGAATTGATACCAGGGACAACACCGATTTCGAAAACCCCGTACCGAATGGCTCCAGCTGAATTAAAGGAACTCAAAGCACAATTAGAAGATATGTTGGAACACGGGTTTATCAGACCCAGTACATCGCCATGGGGTGCTCCGGTATTGTTTGTGAAAAAGAAGGACGGGACGCTGAGGTTATGCATTGACTACCGGGAGCTGAATAAGGTAACCGTGAAAAATAAATACCCGTTACCTCGTATTGACGATTTATTTGATCAGCTACAGGGTTCTTCTATTTACTCAAAGATTGATTTACGGACCGGGTACCATCAGTTGAGGATCCGGCCGAGTGATGTAGACAAGACCGCATTCCGTACAAGGTACGGGCATTATGAATACCTGGTCATGCCGTTCGGGCTAACAAATGCTCCAGCAGCATTCATGGATTTGATGCATCGGGTATTTCACGATTTGTTAGATTCAACAGTGGTGGTTTTCATAGATGACATACTCGTTTACTCGAAGTCGAGGGAAGAACACGAAGTACATTTGCGCATAGTGTTACAAAGGCTACGAGAACATCAGTTGTTTGCGAAATTCTCGAAGTGCGAGTTCTGGTTGGAAAAAGTGGCATTTCTCGGGCATGTGATCTCGGGAGAAGGGTTAGCAGTGGACTCAAATAAAATTAAAGCTGTGACAGAATGGAAGAAGCCAGAGACAGTTACGGAGATTCGAAGCTTCTTGGGGTTAGCAGGATATTACAGAAGATTTGTACCCCGATTTTCGCAACTAGCTGCTCCACTTACAAGATTGTTACATAAAGGTATAAAATTTGATTGGGGTACTAAACAAGATCAAAGTTTCCAAGAGTTAAAGAATCGACTAGTATCCGCACCAGTGCTTACTATGCCGATAGCTGACAAGGAGTATACTGTGTTCACTGATGCATCCCGATCAGGACTCGGGTGCGTATTGATGCAGGATGATCACGTGATTGCCTACGCATCTCGGCAATTACGACCACATGAGCAGAACTATCCGACACATGACTTGGAGCTAGCAGCGGTAATATTTGCATTGAAAATTTGGCGACATTACTTATATGGAGTAAAATGCCGTATATTCACCGATCATCAAAGTCTGAAGTATGTTTTTACGCAAAGAGAATTAAATCTGAGACAAAGGAGATGGCTAGAACTTATGAAAGACTATGACCTCGATATCCAATACCACGCGGGAAAGGCAAATGTGGTAGCAGACGCACTGAGTAGAAAGAGTCAGGTAAACCTGGCATCTATCATTACAACCGAAACTTATCTATTAGAAGAAATGAGAAGAATGAATTTATATGTTGGGGCTTCTCGAGAATTTGCGTTGGAGATAGCTGGCAAACATATCGGAGGTAGATCTAAAGCAAGTACATCGGCAGTTGTATCGGTGATTATGGCAGCAGTTGAAATCCGATCAGAGTTACTAGAGCAAATCCGAACAGAGCAAAACAATGACCCAAAGTGCCAACACTTTCGACAACTCTATGAATCGAATCCAGATTCACCGTTCCAAGTTCAAGCAGACGGAATTTTGAGATTTCATAACCGCATATGTGTTCCGAATAATGCTGAGTTAAAGGATCTGATTTTAGCGGAAGCACATGAGTCGGGGTATGCTATTCACCCCGGAGAAGTGAAGATGTACCAAGACTTAAAGAATTATTTCTGGTGGCCGAAGATGAAACGAAATGTGCAGAGCTATATTGAGAAGTGTCAGACGTGTCAGCAAGTCAAAGCCGACCGAAGGACAAAAGCGGGATTATTGAGACCGTTGGAGATACCGATGAAGAAGTTTGAATCAATCACGATGGATTTCGTGACCGGACTACCAAGGACCGTAGGAAGGTATGATGCTATATGGGTTATCGTAGACCGATTGACGAAAATAGCCCATTTTATTCCACTTCGGATTGAGATTTCCGGTAGAGAGTTAGCAGACTTGTTTCTGAAGTATCAATTCAAGTATCACGGTTGTTCAAGAACTATCATTTCAGATCGCGATCCACGGTTTACTTCACATTTTTGGGAAAGCTTTCAAGAGGCAATGGGTACTAGATTGAGGTTTAGCACAGCACACCATCCGCAAACCGACGGACAATCTGAACGGACTATACAAACACTGGAGGATATGCTCAGAGCTTGTGCGTTAGAGTTTCGAGGTTCGTGGATTGATCATTTATACTTGGTTGAATTTGCATACAACAATAGCTATCACTCGAGTATCGGCATGTCGCCGCAAGAAGCGCTAACGGGACAACAGTGTCGTACTCCGCTCTGGTGGGGACCAGCGGGTACGTATGTACCTACAGGACCTCAAATGTTAGAAGAAGTGGCGGCCAAAACAAAAGTTGTGTTAAATCGACTCAAATCAGCTCAGGATAGACAGAAAAAGTATGCGGATATACATAGAAGACTGTTGGAATTTCCGGATGGAGATCACGTGTGGTTACGGGTCTCACCTGTCCGAGGTGTGCATAGATTCGGAGTTTCGGGGAAGTTAAGTCCCCGGTACATTGGGCCGTTCCAAATTACTCGAAGAGTTGGACCGGTAGCGTATGAATTGGCATTACCACCAGCGCTGGATAGAGTACATCCAGTGTTCCATGTATCGCAGTTACGCCGGTATGTGAAGGACCCGTCGCATTGCATAGATCACTCGAATCTACATGTGCAAGATGACTTAACTTATCAAGAGGAACCGATGCAAATCTTGGATCGAAAGGAACAAAGGTTGCGAACGAAAGTGATCAAACTGGTGTTAGTCAAATGGGGCCGTCATTCGAATAAAGAAGCGACATGGGAAAGCGAGGAAAGCATACGAGCGAGGTATCCGGAGTTATTCGATAATTCAGGTACGTAATCAAGTTCAGCGGACTGAACTTTATTTTAAGGAGGGGAGAATTGTAACACTATAAGAAATATTATAAAAAAATATATATATATAATGGTATAATTATAAATTTTGCATTTAAAACTACATAAAGAAACTTCTATAAATAAAACATACATATATAAATATATATATATATATATATATATATATATATATAAGTTTTTATAATTTTATATATATATAATTGAGTGAATATATATATGTTAATAATCAAATTGGAAGGTCTAAGAGGTATAAAAAAATTTAATAAGAGGTTTTATGTGCAAAATATACAACCTTATGCAATAAATAAAAAATTGAAGGACTAATTTGCAAAATATCCAAAACCTTGTCATAACCTCCCTCATGGTACCATTCGGTACCATTGTGTACCGTGAGAAACAGAAAAGAAAGAGAGGGGAGCGGGTGTGACGCAAGGGAAAGGAAGAGAGAAAGGGAGAGAAGGAAAATCGCGTGATCGATCGAGCCGTCCGTAGATTCGAGATCAGAACGAAGCCCTCTACGCAATAAAGCAATTAATTTGGTATAAATCTCTATTTCTCAAATTCTATTTGGAACCCTAGATTTCGAGTTAAATTGCAATTCTTTCGTTTGAAGTTCGTATTTGAGTTTTGATTCGAGATTTCATGTAATTAACCTCATTCCTTGAACAATTGAGTTGAATTTATGAATTTGGGTTTAGGGTTTTTGAAACTAGGATTTATATTTTGGAAATATTATAAGGGTTGAAAGTATAAAAGTTATGCAAATATTTAAGTTCTTTCGATTGAAACCCGAATTGCTATTTAAAACTAATTACCGAATATGTGTCGAACCTTCGAACTTTGAGTTATGAAATTAGAATTTGATATTGACTTGAATGGTTGTATGGTGTCGAAAAACTTGAATGAACCAAGTAGATATACACTTTAAACTGCACCAAAGCATAGCAACCATAAGTCGTAACCGAGCATCGATCGAAACAAGTTCTAACTAAACAATTGAATTCTGCATGTGAATTGCGGGCCGCAATAGAAAGCCCTGCGGGCCGCAACATGATCTGGTACTTAACCAATTCTTTAGCTGTGATGGCTACGGGCCGTAACAAAATTGGTTGCGGGCCGCAATAATTACAGGTCCAACAAAATGGCTCTGGAGTCGTAAGCAGGTCTAATGTTGCGGGCCGCAACAGATTCTTTACGGGCCGTAGAGAACCCAATACTTAGCCAATTTCTATTAGTTTGTTCTGTGGGTACTGCGGACCGCAACAACACCATTACGGGCCGCAATTAATGTGCAGATTTGTAATAATTGAGTATTTTTAAACCTAATCGAAGGGGTATCGAATCGTAATCATATAATGTCAATTATATAGCAATTATAAGCTAATTAAACCCTAATGGTATATATTCTAAATAGAATCGATAAGGCAACAGCGTACGGAACCTCGAGGAGTTTAAGACGTAAGATTTACTTAAGAGCAGCGTACTCAGGTGCGGGATTTCTGGACTTGTCTGATATTTTATTTTCAGAATTAAATTGTAGTTCTATTGACATGTTGAATATTCTTGTTGATTGCATTATATGAATTGTGCATTTGCATTTCATGCCCTAATATTATCGAACTCGAATTTTGGTAAGTTGATTGACTTGCATATTGGTATTGAATACATTTGTGTCGATCTATTATGATCTGATTGTAGATGAAAAGTCACTGGAATTGGAAATGAGATGAAATGGTATGTTATGGATCACCAAAGTGTGACCAATTTGCAAAACCTGGTGCACGGGTTTTGGGAGGATTCTAAAGCTTTAGTCTCTGAGGCTCGTGTAAGTCCCCAGACCGGTTGGGGCAGGAGCAGTATGAAACTAGTTGTGAATGGTAGTAAAATGAGTGACTAGTGTGAGATGTCGTATGCATGATCTGATGAGATATGCGTTTGAATGGTCAATTGAGATTATGATTCTTAACGAATTTTCTGAATTTGATCTGTAACTAGAAAGTTAGGAAATGGTTAAGCCAAGCACTACCGATGGGTGTCATATACTGTACAGTAGGGTGGCCTTCGGTAGGTGTCTGGAACCCTACCGTTGTCGACGGGTTTGCGGTACAGCTGGGTGGTACATCGGTAAGTGCTACTAGACTTATTAAAATAATTAAGCCCAATTGTTGTTGATTTGAAATTCGATTTAATACTCTTGTGTTGTAATTCATTCGATTATCTGCTGTCAGGTATGCATTCATGTTTATATAATGTTATACATGTACAATACGTTGTTGATAATTTCTTTTTGAAAATAAAGTTTGATTGCAAGTCCAGGGGTTCGTATGTGGCAAATTATCGCACTGAGATTTTATTCTCACACCCGTTGGGTTATCCTTTTCAGGTTCTGGTGCAGTAGGGAGCGGTGAGGCACGACAGTCTTAGGCCTCGGTATTTGTCCTTCTACCAGAGTTTCTATGATACCTGTTAGATTTTGGTTTTGTGGTTGTGATATGTTATCTACGTATATGTGCATATACGTAGTTTTTTGTATGATGTGATGTATATTGGTGTCTTTTGAACTGAATCAGGAGTTATGTTTATATTTGTTTTCTCAGAATTGTGTTGAATTGTTTAATTGCTTGTTGAATGGGGTTATATATTTGGGATTTATGGGAAATTGAGTAAATGAATCGTAATTGCCTTGTAGGCATACGGGAAACTGTATGTTTACGGCAGGGACCCTGTCGCATTTTTGTACAGGTTGGCTACGGGGTGTGACATATTAACTCTAAAAATAATAACATGTATATTAATCAAATGCTTTAGCATTAATATTGTAAATATTTTTACTCTAATAACCAAGAATAATAAAAGCATTAATGTTTGATCATGGATGTAGCATTAATTTCAGACAAAAAAATAGTAATAACCATAGTAAGAAAAGCTAATTTTTTGAGGAAGTATATTTGAATTTAAAAAAAAAATGTTTTTTAAAAAAGAAATTTGAATTTGGGCCCGGCACGGGTAAAGGGTAGGCGAGTGCAGTACCCTGCCATGGGTAGGCAAGTAGGCGGATAAGGGTACGCGGGTAGATGGGTTCGGTCCGAGTGGGGGGTTCGGCGGGTAGACAGTCCGATCTGGGCGGGTACGGGTTCACAACGGTCCTGGTAATCATGGGTTATTTTTCAAAAAATCGATCCCAGCCCATTTTAACCCCCACTCGAATTACCTGTGTACCCTTTCAAATCTGGGCATGGGTCCGTCCAGTCGGGTACAAGTCACGGGTGTACCAGTCCGGATTCGACCCCCAGGAGTAATTGCAAAACACTAGTTGCTACCTACAAATTCTCGACAAAAAACTCAGAAGGAAAATTACTCATCTTATTGTTGAATTCAACACATAAGTGATTTTTTAATCTCTTAATTTCTAAAATTCAAAAATTAAAATCATTGGATTGTATGTTTTTTTCTAGCATTTGTGAGTGAATTATGTGTGTCTACTTTTTATGGACTTGTAGTTATATATACCAAGGTTCTAAATAGCATTTATCGCGTCATAGCGGGAAGCCGAAAAAAAAAGCTATAGTGAAAGCTATGCCACATAGTGTTTTTTTATTTTTATAAAAATTATATAATATATTTGTACTAAATATCAAATTATAGTATTCATATTGAACCAATACAAAGTCCAAATTGCGACTCAAAATATTCATAGTATTACTAATATCATAAACTATCGATCTTTTTCTATTCAAAATATATTCAGCATCATGACATAATCTATCTTTTTTCTATTTAAATTTTAAAATAACCTAGACATCATGGCATAATTAATTATCTTAATTTATTCAAAATATTCAAACTACCATATAGTAAGTATCATTTTGTTACATAAAGAAATATCTTAATGTTTTAATTTAAGCCTTTATTTAAAGCCCATATAAATTAAAAAAAAGAAAAAAAACAGCTCATGTTGCATAGCGCGCTGTAGCTTCCTTATTTGATCTCATGTAATAATTAATAATTTTTTTATCAAAATAATAATTAATAATTTAATATAAAGCTTAGTATGTCAATTATAAAAAAAAATCACGGTTAAAATCCAATCTGAGCCTTTATTTAAAGCCCATATAAATTGAAAAGAAAAAAAAAACAGCATGTTGCATAGCGGACGCTATTTGCGCTACACGCTATGCGCTATAGCGGACCACTATTACTGCTATAGCGTCTGTAGCTCAAATAGCGTGTTTTAATTGTATAGCTTAGCATTTTGGATCCAAAAACGCTATAGCGCCGCTATAGCGTGCTATTTAGAACACTGATATATACAAATAAAAAACTTCAATGGAACATTCACCACTACAAAAAAACACATTCGGTAGGAGTAGCAGAGTTTAGATTTTAGAGATGATGGATACCCTCCCTCCAAAAATAAAATCTCTTTTTTAATTTCTTGTTGAGGACAAAAATGTGGATCGAATTCTAAGATATAATATAATATAATATAGAGGATGGATATAGATCCCCTACTCCTCTAGCTCTAGTCTTCTTACATTGGAAAGGTAAAATCTGCACTTGACACGATGTTAGTTTCGCACTTCATCTCATTTCAATGTAATAAATAACAATTAAGTCATATTTATATTTGAGAACTATTTTTACTTTGAGGAGGGTTCAAATGCACCCAAATTTTTGTGCACTCAAATACATCTTATCTTTCAAATCTTTTTTCTCCATTTTCAAAGTCCGAATAGTCAATCTGAACAATTAGATGCGATATATATATTAAGATGTGCTTGGAGACCGAATTTTATATATTTTGGAATTTTTTTACTATTTATTAAGCCACTTTGAAAAAATTGCTGATTTTACATTTTCTGGACCATTGGATCAGCGATTTTTTAAAGTGGCTTAATAAATAGTAAAAAAATCCAAAAAATGTAAAATTTTGTCTTCAAGCACATCTTAATATATAGATGACATCTAACGGTTCGGATTGACTATTCGGACTTTGAAAACGGAGAAAAAGGATAGGGTGCATTTGGGTGTACAAAAATTTGGGTGCATTTGAACCCTCGTCTTTTACTTTATGTACTATATATATATATATATATGAGTAAAACTAGGGTGCTCTTAAGCTCACCAAAGTTTTGGTGAGCTTAACTCTAAAACTCATCAAATTGATTTCAAATGACGAATCCGAGCCGTTAAAACCCACCTACCTTACGTGTGATGCATCTGTACATGTGAAATTTTTACACATTCGAATTAATTTAGTATAAAGTCAAGCGGTCAAAAAACGTTCAAAAAATGGATGCACTAAAATTAATTTATTAACCTTCTAATTTTGACCGCTAGACTTTATACTAAATTAATTTGAATGTGTAAAAATTTCACATGTAGATGCATCACACGTAAGGTAGGCAGGTTTCAACGGTTCGGATTTGTCATTTGAAATCAATTTGATTAGTTTTAGAGTTAAGCTCACCAAAACTTTAGTGACCTTAAGAGCACCCTAGTTCTACTATATATATATATATATATATATATATATATATATATATATATATGGTCTGTCTAAATTGCTGCTGGCAGCATTTCAGCAGAGGTGCTGCCGGGGCTATATTTAGCCCTGTGATGTCCAAACAACAAATCCAAACTGTTAGATGTTTAATCTATATTATAATCTACTTGGAGACAAAATTTTACATTTTTTGGAATTTTTTTACTATATATTAAACTGGTTTGAAAACCGCTGATTTCAGTAAATTTCTGCAGCATTGAAATCAGCAGTTTTCAAACCAGCTTAATATATAGTAAAAAAATTCAAAAAAATGTAAAATTTGGTCTCCAAGTAGATTATAATATAGATTAAACATCTAACGGTTTGGATTTGTTGTTTGGACATCAAAAAATAGAAAAATGGGTGGCAGCACCGCCGGCAGAAATGCTGCCGGCAGCAAATTAGCCACAGCCTATATATATATATATATATATATATATATATATATATATATATATATTTGGATTTTAAGAATTGAGCAGGGTCAAACTTTGAAATCGTCTATCGCATGAGTTGTGTGCGCGTCCAAATAATCAAACCAAAACAACTTGTTAGGAGTAATGATAAGTTTTCAGATATTTGTTGGTTGGAAGAAAGAAGACGAGAGTTTAGATAATGGAAATTAAGTACATCCTCTTTTTACTCTCCCAAATCTTTTTTTTTTGGTAATAATATATTTTGATTTTTAGAAAGTTTTATAATAATATTTTAAATTTTAACAACTTAATTTGTATTTTATTTTGTAAACGGATGCATTCAATTACATTGTAAGTTTGTTTTTTTGTATTTTTACAAAATATATTTACCTATGTAAATATATTAGTCAATCAAAATAATTAATGAATGTGTTAAAATAAAAATATATTACGAAGTCGTTAAAATTTTCTAATAAAATATTATTGTTACAAGTTGTTGAACTAAAGTAGACAAAAAAAAATAATAATAATAAACAGAAACTATATCTTCGAGACTTCAAAAGTAAAAAAATTTATCTTCTAGCAATCGATGGAATTATCTTTTTATTTTAAGAGAGATGAGCAACCTAGCTACACAGAAAGATGGATAAATTAATTTGAGCATGAGCATGATAAATAAACGAACAAATCAAATAAAAATGCAAGTAAAAGTTTCAACAAACGGAGCCCCTGCGTCGCACTTGATCTCAATTATTCATTTCATGTTGCGGAGCTCAAGAAATTAAATATGTCATTGTGTAGTTTCAATAATAATTAAATACTTTCAACAAAAATATTTTTGTGTAAACAACTTTTTTTTTAATAAAAGACCTAAAGTAAAGCATCTTATTAATATAATTTTTATTGTTTGCTAGTAAAACTTATTATTAATATAAATAAGATAATAAAATCTAATAGACATAACTTTAATTTCACATCTATTATTATTAAAACTATAAGGAAATCGAATATATGACCGAACTCCATTTCATCAAAGAATACCTTAAATTTTACATTAAATAAAATAGCTTAAATAAAGATTGAATATAAAATCTATGTTACATTAAAGTTATGACGGTCAAAACACATAATTACATATATATATTAACTCGATTTAGGATGGCCGCCGCATGCAATCTTTACATATATATTAACTCGGTCTTTTGAATTTGTTTGCCGGATTCTTTATTTATAAGAAATCTTAGTTGATGCATCTGACTGTGTAATTGGTCTAAGTTCAATTCAAGAAATTATGGAAGTTGATAGAAATCAAGGAGTGATTTGTGTCATGACTTTATTCTCCATTAATAATGAAAATCTTAATATATTGGAAAGATCCTTTGTATATCTAGTACATATATCAAATGAGCATTATATATATTATTTCCTTGTATATTAATTGATAATATTAATTTATAATAAAAATAATATATGCTGGTATATATATACACACATATATATAAAATAAAATTTATTATGCGACAACAATATATTTTAGAAATTATGTCTGTTGTATGAATTAACAATTCAATTACAACTAGGCATTGCACATATAATTTCTGAAAATATAAAATCAAGTTATAATTTATTTATACGTTCAATATCATTAATTTGTATTTTATGATTATTTATATATAAAGTGTTTCTCGAAATAAAATCAACATGATAGAATGTTACATCCCTCCCCTCTTAAAATCCTTGTCCAGTCTCCTGAACAAGATTCTCTTCATATCTCTCGTACAACTCAAGATGCTTTTCTTACCTTGAGCCCTTCAACGTCCCAGTAGCATCATGGATTGAACATCGATCATTCCCTTCAAATTTGTATAAGTTAGAACATGTCGGTACTTCATATGCTCAAAAACATCCATATGTGACCTCGAGTGGCCGATCGATCATGCATGATAGGTTTTAGACGTATTGTCGTAATCGTTAGCTTTGGCTAACTTCTACCGGTCAGGTGCACGAAACAGCCACAAGGGAAAGAAATAAGCTATGCAACAAAAAAAGAAAGGATATATTGTGAAAGAAACTTATCTTACAAGCCAAATCGTGAGAAACTCATTATTGTTGGATGCGTGTCGTTTCAAGAAAGCAACCTACTTCAAAAAAAGCTCCGTCTACATAAACAAAAGTAAACTCAAATATCGATACTAACCAAGAATGAAGGTTGTGAGATCTGACCACTTAAAAAAACTATAACAAAGACCTAACAGCTCCAACAAGTAACGGCCAAGTCAGCTTTGGCTGACTTCTATCGGTCAGGTAAACGAAACAACGATAAGGCAAAAAAAATAAGCCGTGCAAAAAAAAAAATATTGTGAATGATACTTATCTTACAAGCAAAACCGCGAGGAACTCATGGTTGTTGGATGCATGTCGTTTCAAGAAAACAATCTACTTCAAGAAAAACTCCATCTACATAACCAAACGTAAAACTCAAATATCGATAATAATCAAGAATGAAGGTTGCGAGATCTAACCACTTAAAAAAACTATAACAAAGACCTAACAGCTCCAACAAATAACGGCCAAGTCAGCTTTGTCTGACTTCTATCTGTCAGGTACACAAAACAGCCACAGGGGGAAGAAATAAGCCGTGCAACACAAAAAAAAGTATATTGTGAAGGAAACTTATCTTACAAGCGAAATCGGAAGAAAGTAATTGTTGTTGGAGTGTGCCGTTTCCAAGAAGCATACCACTTTAAGAAAAGCTCAATCTACATAAACAAAAGTAAAACTCAAATATCCATACTAACCAACAATGAAGGTTGTGAGATCTGACCACTTAAAAAAATTATACCAAAGACTTAACATCTCCAACAAGTAACGTCCAAGTCAGCTTTGGCTGACTTCTATCGGTCAGGTAGACGAAACAACCATAAGGCAAAAAAAATAAGCCGTGCAACAAAAAATGATATATTGTGAAGAAAACTTATCTTACAAGCGAAAACCGTAAGGATGTCATGGTTGTTGGAGCGTGCCATTTCAAGAAAGCATACGACATCAAGAAAAACTCTATCTACATAAACAAAAGGAGAACTCAAATATTGGTACTCAAAACAATAACAAAGACCTGTCAACTCCAACAAGTACCGGCTAAGTTAGCTTTGGCTGACTTCTACTGATCAGGTGCACGAAACAAACAAAAGGGAAAGAAATAAGCCGTGCAACAAAAAAAGAAATGATATATTGTAAAGAAAACTTATCTTACAAGCAAAACCGCAAGAAACTCATGGTTGTTGGATGCGTGCCGTTTCAAGAAATCGATTTATTTCAAGAAAAGCTCCATCTACATAAACAAAAGTAAAACTCAAATATCGATACTAACCAAGAATGAAGGTTGTGAGATCTGACCACTTAAAAAAACTATAACAAAGACCTAACAGCTCCAACAAGTAAGGGGCCAAGTCAGCTTTGGTTGACTTCTACCGGTCAGGTACACGAAACAGCCACAAGGGAAAGAAATGAGCCGTGCAACAAAAAAAAAGATATATTGTGAAGAAAACTTATCTTACAAGCGAAACCGCGAGAAACTCATGGTTGTTGGATGCGTGTCGTTTCAAGAAAGCAACCTATTTCAAGAAAAGCTCCATCTACATAACCAAACGTAAAACTCAAATATCGATAATAATCAAAATGAAGGTTGCGAGATCTGACCACTTAAAAAAACTATAACAAAGACCTAACAGCTCCAACAAGTAAGGGGCCAAGTCAGCTTTGGTTGACTTCTACCGGTCAGGTACACGAAACAGCCACAAGGGAAAGAAATGAGCCGTGCAACAAAAAAAAAGATATATTGTGAAGAAAACTTATCTTACAAGCGAAACTGGAAGAAAGTAATTGTTGCTGGAGTGTGCCGTTTCCAAGAGCATACCACTTTAAGAAAAGCTCAATCTACATAAACAAAAGTAAAACTCAAATATCGATACTAACCAAGAATGAAGGTTGTGAGATCTGACCACTTAAAAAAACTATACCAAAGACTTAGCATCTCCAACAAGTAAAGGCCAAGTCAGCTTTGGCTGACTTCTACCAGTCAGGTACATGAAACAGCCACAAGGGAAAGAAAATTTGCCGTGCAACAAAAAAAGGATATATTGTGAAGAAAACTTATCTTATAAACGAATCCGCGAGAAACTCATGGTTGTTGGATGCGTGCCGTTTCAAGAAAACAACTCACTTCAAGAAAAACTCCATCTATACAAACAAAAGGAAAACTCAAATATTGATAATAAAAAAAATAAAGGTTGTCAGATCTTACCACTTAAAAAAAAACTATAACGAAGACCTATCAGCTCCAACAAGTTACGGCCAAGTCAGCTTTGGCTGACTTCTACCTGTCAGCTACACAAAACAGCCACAAGAAAAAGAAATAAGCAATGCAACAAAAAAAAAGATATATTGTGAAGACAACTTATCTTACAAGCGAAACCGTAAGGATATCATGGTTGTTGGAGGGTGTCATTTCAAAAAAACATACCACTTCAAGAAAAGCTCTACCTACATAAACAAAAGAACAACTCAAATATCGATACTCAAAACAATAAAGACCTATCAGCTCCAACAAGTAAAGACCAAGTCAGCTTTGGCTGACTTCTACCGATTAGGTACACGGAACAACCACAAGCGGAAGAAATAAGCTGCGCAACAAAAAAAAGAGAATATATTGTGAAGGAAACTTATCTTACAAGCAAAACAACGAGGAACTCATGGTTGTTGGATGCGTGCCGTTTCAAGAAATCGAGTTACTTCAAGAAAAACTCCATCTACATAAATAAAAGTAAAACTCAAATATCGATACTAACCAAGAATGAAGGTTGTCAGATCTAACCACTTAAAAAAAAACTATAACAAAGACCAATCAGCTTCAACAAGTTACGGCCAAGTCAGTTTTGACTGACTTCTACCAATCAGCTACACAAAACAGCCACAATGGAAAGAAATAAGCCATGCAACAACAAAAAAGATATATTGTGAAGAAAACTTATCTTACAAGCGAAACTGCAAAGATGTCATGGTTGTTGTTGGGTGTCATTTCAAAAAAACATACCACTTCAAGAAAAGCTCTACCTATATAAACAAAAGAACAACTCAAATATCAGTACTCAAAACAATAACAAAGACCTATCAGCTCCAACAAGTAAAGGCCAAGTCAGCTTTGGCGGACCTATACCGATCAGGTGCACGAAACAACCACAAGGGGAAGAAATAAACAGTGCAACAAAAAAGGAAATGATATATTGTGAATGAAACTTTTCTTACAAGCAAAACCGCGAGGAACTCATGGTTGTTGGATGTGTGCCGTTTGAAGAAATCAACCTACGTCAAGAAAAAAACTCCATCTACATAAACAAAATTAAAACTAAAATATCAATACTAACCAAAAATGAAGGTTGTGAGATCTGACCACATAAAAAAACAATAACAGAGACTTATTAGCTCCAACAAATAACGGCCAAGTCAGCTTTGGCTGACTTATACCGGTCAGGTACACGAAACAACCACAAGGGGAAGAAATAAGCCGTGCAACAAAAAAAAAAATATATTGTGAAGAAAACTTATCTTACAAGCGAGACCGCAAAGATGTCATGGTTTTTGGAGCGTGTCATCTTAAGAAATCATACCACTTCAACAAAACCTCCATCTACATAAACAAAAAAAATAACTCAAATATTGGTACTAAAAACAATAACAAAGACTTATTAGCTCCATCAAGTAACGGTCAAGTCAGCTTTGGCTGACTTCTACCGGTCAGGTACACGAAACAACCACAAGAGGAAGAAATAAGCCGTGCAACAAAAAAAGAAATGATATATTGTGAATAAAAGTTATCTTACAAGAAAAACCAGAAGGATGTTATGTTTGTTCGAACGTGCCATTTCGAGAAAGCATACCACTTCAAAAAATGCTCCATCTACATAAACAAAAGAATAACTCAAATATTGGTACTAAAAACAATAACAAAGACTTATCAACTCCAACAAGTAACGGCCAAGTCAGCTTTGGCTGACTTCTACAGGTCTGGTACACTAAACAACCACAAGGGCAAGAAATAAGCCGTGCATCAAAAAAAAAAATATATATATATTGTGAAGGAAGCTTATCTTGAAAGCGAAACCGTGAAGAACTCATGCTTGTTGGACCATGCCGTTTCAAGAGAGCATATCACTTCAACAAAGACTCCATCTACATAAACAAAAGAACCACACAAATATAGGTACTAAAAACAATCTCAAAAGACTTATCAGCTCCATCAACTAACGGCCAAGTCAGCTTTGGCTGACTTCTTCCTGGCAGGTACACGAAACCACCACAAGGGGAAGACCTAAGCCGTGCAACAAAAAAAAGATATATTGTGAAGAAAACTTATCTTAGAAGCGAAACCGGAAGGATGCCATGGTTTTTCGAGCGTGTCATCTCAAGAAATAAGACCACTTCAACAAAACCTCCATCTACATAAACAAAAGAATCACTCAAATATACGTACTAAAAACAATCTCAAAAGACTTATCAGCTCCATCAACTAACGGCCAAGTCAGCTTTGGCTGACTTCTACCTGTCAGGTACACGAAACAACCACAAGGGGAAGACCTAAGACGTGCAACAAAAAAAAGAGGATATATTGTGAAGAATACTTATCTTAGAAGCGAAACCGGAAGGATGCCATGGTTTTTGGAGCGTGTCATCTCAAGAAATCAGACCACTTCAACAAAACCTCCATCTACATAAACAAAAGAACCACTCAAATATACGTACTAAAAACAATAACGAACACTTATCAGCTCCATCAAGTAACAACCAAGTCAGCTTTGGCTGACTTCTACCGGTCAGGTACACGAAACAACCACAAGGGGAAGACTTAAGCCGTGCAACAAAAAAAGAGAGGATATATTGTGAAGAAAACTTATCTTAGAAGCGAAACCGGAAGGATGCCATGGTTTTTGGAGCGTGCCATCTCAAGAAATCAGACCACTTCGACAAAACCTCCATCTACATAAACAAAAGAACCACTCAAATATACGTACTAAAAACAATAACGAACCCTTATCAGCTCCATCAAGTAACAACCAAGTCAGCTTTGGCTGACTTCTACCGGTCAGGTACACGAAACAACCACAAGGGGAAGACTTAAACCGTGCAACAAAAAAGAGAGGATATATTGTGAAGAAAAGATATCTTAGAAGCGAAACCGGAGGGATGCCATGGTTTTTGGAGCGTGTCATCTCAAGAAATCAGACCACTTCAACAAAACCTCCATCTACATAAACAAAAGAACCACTTAAATAAACGTACTAAAAACAATAACGAACACTTATCAGCTCCATCAAGTAACAACCAAGTCAGCTTTGGCTGACTTCTACCGGTCAGGTACACGAAACAACCACAAGGGGAAGACTTAAGCCGTGCAACAAAAAAAAGAGGATATATTGTGAAGAAAACATATCTTAGAAGCGAAACCGGAGGGATGCCATGGTTTTTGGAGCGTGTCATCTCAAGAAATCAGACCACTTCAACAAAACCTCCATCTACATAAACAAAAGAACCACTCAAATAAACGTACTAAAAACAATAACGAACACTTATCAGCTCCATCAAGTAACAACCAAGTCAGCTTTGGCTGACTTCTACCGGTCAGGTACACGAAACCACCACAAGGGGATGACCTAACCCATGCAACAAAAAAAAGAGGATATATTGTGAAGGAAGCTTATCTTGAAAGCGAAACCGTGAGGAACTCATGCTTGTTGGACCATGCCGTTTCAAGAGAGCATATCACTTCAACAAAGACTCCATCTACATAAACAAAAGAACCACACAAATATAGGTACTAAAAACAATAACAAAGACTTATCAACTCCATCAAGTAACGACCAAGTTAGCTTTGGCTGACTTCTACCGGTCAGGTACACGAAACCACCACAAGGGGAAGACCTGACCCGTGCAACAAAAAAATTGATATATTGTGAAGAAAACTTATCTTAGAAGCGAAACCGGAAATATGCCATGGTTTTTGGAGCGTGCCATCTCAAGAAATCAGACCACTTCAACAAAAGAACCATCTACATAAACAAAAGAATCACTCAAATATACGTACTAAAAACTATATCAAAGACTTATCAGCTCCATCCACTAACGGCCAAGTCAGCTTTGGCTGACTTCTACCTGTCAGGTACACGAAACAACCACAAGGGGAAGACCTAAGACGTGCAGCAAAAAAAAGAGGATATATTGTGAAGAAAACTTATCTTAGAAGCAAAACCGGAAGGATGCCATGGTTTTTGGAGCGTGCCATCTCAAGAAATCAGACCACTTCAACAAAACCTCCCTCTACATAAACAAAAGAACCACTCAAATATACGTACTAAAAACAATAACAAAGACTTATCCGCTCCATCATGTAACGACCAAGTTAGATTTGGCTGACTTCTACCGGTCAGGTACACGAAACCACCACAAGGGGAAGACCTGACCCGTGCAACAAAAAAAAGGATATATTGTGAAGAAAACTTATCTTAGAAGCGAAACCGGAAAGATGCCATGGGTTTTGGAGCGTGCCATCTCAAGAAATCAGACCACTTCAACAAAAGAACCATCTACATAAACAAAAGAATCACTCAAATATACGTACTAAAAACTATATCAAAGACTTATCAGCTCCATCCACTAACGGCCAAGTCAGCTTTGGCTGACTTCTACCTGTCAGGTACACGAAACAACCACAAGGGGAAGACCTAAGACGTGCAGCAAAAAAAAGAGGATATATTGTGAAGAAAACTTATCTTAGAAGCAAAACCGGAAGGATGCCATGGTTTTTGGAGCGTGCCATCTCAAGAAATCAGACCACTTCAACAAAACCTCCCTCTACATAAACAAAAGAACCACTCAAATATACGTACTAAAAACAATAACAAAGACTTATCAGCTCCATCAAGTAACGACCAAGTTAGATTTGGCTGACTTCTACCGGTCAGGTACACGAAACCACCACAAGGGGAAGACCTGACCCGTGCAACAAAAAAAAGGATATATTGTGAAGAAAACTTATCTTAGAAGCGAAACCGGAAAGATGCCATGGGTTTTGGAGCGTGCCATCTCAAGAAATCAGACCACTTCAACAAAAGAACCATCTACATAAACAAAAGAATCACTCAAATATACGTACTAAAAACTATATCAAAGACTTATCAGCTCCATCCACTAACGGCCAAGTCAGCTTTGCCTGACTTCTACCTGTCAGGCACACGAAACAACCACAAGGGGAAGACCTAAGACGTGCAATAAAAAAAGAGAATATATTGTGAATAAAACTTATCTTAGAAGCGAAACCGGAAGGATGCCATGGTTTTTGGAGTGTGTCATCTCAAGAAATCAGACCACTTCAACAAAACCTCCATCTACATAAACAAAAGAACCACTCAAATATACGTACTAAAAACTATATCAAAGACTTATCAGCTCCATCCACTAACGGCCAAGTCAGCTTTGGCTGACTTCTACCTGTCAGGTACACGAAACAACCACAAGGGGAAGACCTAAGACGTGCAACAAAAAAAGAGAGGATATATTGTGAAGAAAACTTATCTTAGAAGCGAAACCGGAAGGATGCCATGGTTTTTGGACCATGACATCTCAAGAAATCGGACCACTTCAACAAAACCTCCATCTACATAAAAAAAAAGAATCACTCAAACATACATACTAAAAACAATAACGGCACTTATCAGCTCCATCAATTAACAACCAAGTCAGCTTTGGCTGACCTCTACCGGTCAGGTACACGAAACCACCACAAGGGAAAGACCTAAGCCGTGCAACAAAAAAAAGATATATTGTGAAGAAAACTTATCTTAGAAGCGAAATCGGAAGGATGCCATCGTTTTTCGAGCGTGTCATCTCAAGAAATAAGACCACTTCAACAAAACCTCCATCTACATAAACAAAAGAATCACTCAAATATACGTACTAAAAACAATCTCAAAGACTTATCAGCTCCATCAACTAACGGCCAAGTCAGCTTTGGCTGACTTCTACCTGTCAGGTACACGAAACAACCACAAGGGGAAGACCTAAGACGTGCAACAAAAAAAAGAGGATATATTGTTAAGAAAAACTTATCTTAGAAGCGAAACCGGAAGGATGCCATGGTTTTTGGAGCGTGCCATCTCAAGAAATCAGACCACTTCAACAAAACCTCCCTCTACATAAACAAAAGAACCACTCAAATATACGTACTAAAAACAATAACGAACACTTATCAGCTCCATCAAGTAACAACCAAGTCAGCTTTGGCTGACTTCTACCGGTCAGGTATACGAAACAACCACAATGGGAAGACCTAAGCCGTGCAACAAAAAAAAAGATATATTGTGAAGAAAACTTACCTTAGAAACGAAACCGGAAGAATGCCATGGTTTTTGGAGCGTGCCATCTCAAGAAATCAGACCACTTCAACAAAACCTCCATCTACATAAACAAAAGAACCACTCAAATATACGTACTAAAAACAATAACGAACACTTATCAGCTCCATCAAGTAACAACCAAGTCAGCTTTGGCTGACTTCTACCGGTCAGGTACACGAAACAACCACAAGGGGAAGACTTAAACCGTGCAACAAAAAAAAGAGGATATATTGTGAAGAAAACTTATCTTAGAAGCGAAACCGGAAGGATGCCATTGTTTTTCGAGCGTGTCATCTCATGAAATAAGACCACTTCAACAAAACCTCCATCTACATAAACAAAAGAATCACTCAAATATACGTACTAAAAACAATCTCAAAGACTTATCTGCTCCATCAACTAACGGCCAAGTCAGCTTTGGCTGACTTCTACCTGTCAGGTACACGAAACAACCACAAGGGGAAGACCTAAGACGTGCAACAAAAAAAAGAGGATATATTGTGAAGAAAACTTATCTTACAAGCGAAACCGGAAAGATGCCATGGTTTTTGGAGCGTGCCATCTCAAGAAATCAGACCACTTCGACAAAACCTCCGTCTACATAAACAGAAGAAGCACTCAAATATACATACTAAAAACAATAACGAGCACTTATCACCTCCATCAAGTAACAACCAAGTCAGCTTTGGCTGACTTCTACCGGTCTGGTACACGAAACAACCACAATGGGAAGACCTAAGCCGTGCAACAAAAAAAAGAGGATATATTATGAAGAAAACTTATCTTAGAAGCGACACCGGAAGGATACCATAGTTTTTGGAGCGCGCATCTCAAGAAATCAGACTACTTCAACAAAACCTCCTTCTACATAAACAAAAGAACCACTCAAATATACGTACTAAAAACAATAACAAAGACTTATCAGCTCCATCAAGTAACAACCAAGTCAGCTTTCGGTGACCTCTACCGGTCAGGTACACGAAACTGCCACAAGGGGAACACCTAACCCGTGCAACAAAAAAAAGGATATATTGTAAAGAAAACTTATCTCAGAAGCGAAACCGGAAGGATGCCATAGTTTTTGGAGCGTGCATCTCATGAAATCAGACCACTTCAACAAAACCTCCATCTACACAAACAAAAGAACCACTCAAATATACGTACTAAAAACAATAACAAAGACTTATCAGCTCAATCAAGTAACGACCATGTCAGTTCTGGCTGACTTCTACCGGTCAGGTACACGAAACAACCACAAGGGGAAGAAATAAGCCATGCAACAATCAAAAGAGGATATATTGTGAAGAAAACTACTCTTAGAAGCAACACCGGAAGGATACCATAGTTTTTGGAGCACGCATCTCAAGAAATCAGACCACTTCAACAAAACCTACATTTACATAAACAAAAGAATCACTCAAATATACGTACTAAAAACAATAACAAAGACTTATCAGCTCCATCAAGTAACGGTGAAGTCAGCTTTGGCTGACTTCTACCGGTCAGGTACATGAAACAACCACAAGGGAAAAACATAAGCCCTGTAACAAAAAAAGAAATGATATATTGTGAATAAAAGTTATCTTACAAGAAAAACCAGAAGGATGTTATGTTTGTTCGAGCGTGCCATTTCGAGAAAGCATACCACTTCAAAAAATGCTCCATCTACATAAACAAAAGAACCACTCAAATATACGTACTAAAAACCATAACGAACACTTATCAGCTCCATCAAGTAACAACCAAGTCAGCTTTGGCTGACTTCTACCGATCTGGTACACGAAACCACCACAAGGGGAAGACCTAACCCGTGCAACAAAAAACATGATATACTGTGAAGAAAACTTATCTCAGAAGCGAAACCAGAAGGATGCCATAGTTTTTGGAGCGTGCATCTCAAGAAATCAGACCACTTCAACAAAACCTCCATCTACATAAACAAAAGAACCACTCAAATATACATACTAAAAACAATAAGAAAGACTTATCAGCTCAATCAAGTAACGAACAAGTCAGCTTTGGTTGACTTCTACCGGTCAGGTACACGAAGCAACCATAAGGGGAAGACCTAAGCCGTGCAACAAACAAAAGAGGATATATTGTGAAGAAAACTTATCTTAGAAGCGAAACCGGAAGGATGCCAAAGTTTTTTGGAGCGTGCATCTCATGAAATCAGACCACTTCAACAAAACCTCCATCTACATAAACAAAAGAATCACTCAAATATACGTACTAAAAATAATAACAAAAATTATCAGCTCAATCAAGTAACGACCAAGTCAGCTTTGGCTGACTTCTACCGGTCAGGTACACGAAACAACCACAAGGAGAAGACCTAAGCCGTGCAACAAAAAAAAGAGGATATATTGTGAAAAAAACTTATCTTAGAAGCGAAACCGGAAGGATGCCATGGTTTTTGGAGCGGGCCATCTCATGAAATCAGACCACTTCAACAAAACCTCCATCTACACAAACAAAAGAACCACTCAAATATACGTACTAAAAACAATAACGAAGACTTATCAGCTCAATCAAGTAACGACCATGTCAGTTCTGGCTGACTTCTACCGGGCAGGTACACGAAACAACCACAAGGGGAAGAAATAAGCCATGCAACAAACAAAAGAGGATATATTGTGAAGAAAACTTCTCTTAGAAGCGACACCGGAAGGATACCATAGTTTTTGGAGCGCGCATCTCAAGAAATCAGACCACTTCAACAAAACCTCCATTTACATAAACAAAAGAATCACTCAAATATACGTACTAAAAACAATAACAAAGACTTATCAGCTCCATCAAGTAACGGTTAAGTCAGCTTTGGCTGACTTCTACCGGTCAGGTACATGAAACAACCACAAGGGGAAAAAATAAGCCCTGCAACAAAAAAAGAAATGATATATTGTGAATAAAAGTTATCTTACAAGAAAAACCAGAAGGATGTTATGTTTGTTCGAGCGTGCCATTTCGAGAAAGCATACCACTTCAAAAAATGCTCCATCTACATAAACAAAAGAATCACTCAAATATACATACTAAAATCAATAACGAACACTTATCAGCTCCATGAAGTAACAACCAAGTCAGCTTTGGCTGACTTCTACAGGTCAGGTACACGAAACCACCACAAGGCGAAGACCTAACCCGTGCAACAAAAAAAGAGGATATATTGTGAAGAAAATTTATCTTAGAAGCGAAACCGGAAGGATGCCATTCTTTTTGGAGCGTGTCATCTCAAGAAATCAGTCCACTTCAACAAAACCTCCATCTACATAAACAAAAGAACAACTCAAATATATGCACTAAAAACAATAACAAAGACTTGCTCCATCATGTAACGGTCAAGTCAGCTTTCGCTTACTTCTACCAGTCAGGTACACAAAACAACCACAAGGGGAAGACCTAAGATGTGCAACAAAAAAAGAAATGATATATTGTGAATGAATGTTATCTTACAAGAGAAACCGGAAGGATGCCATGATTTTTGGAGCGTGTCATCTCAAGAAATCAGACCACTTCAACAAAAGCGCCATCTACATAAGCAAATGAATCACTCATATATACATACTAAAAACAATAACGAGCACTTATCAGCTCCATCAAGTAACAACCAAGTCAGCTTTGGCTGACTTCTACCAGTCAGGTACACGAAACAACCACAAGGGGAAGACGTAAGCAGTGCAACAAAAAAAGAAATGATATATTGTTTATGAAACTTATCTTACAAGAGAAACCGGAAGAATGTTATGTTTGTTGGAGCGTGTCTTTTCGAGAAAGCATACCACTTCAAAAAATGCTCCATCTACATAAATAAAAGAACAACTCAAATATTGGTACTAAAAACAATAACAAAGACTTATCAGCTCCAACAAGTAACGGCTAAGTCAGCTTTGGCTGACTTCTACCGGTCTGGTACACTAAACAACCACAAGGGTAAGAAATAAGCTGTGCATCAAAAAAAAAAAAAAGATATATATTGTGAAGAAAGCTTATCTTAGAAGCGAAACCGCGAGGTTGTTATGTTTGTTGGAGCGTGCCATTCGAGAAATCATACCACTTCAAAAAATACTCCATCTACATAAAAAAGAAAAACTCAAATATTGGTACTTAAAACAATAACAAAGACTTATCAGCTCCAACAAGTAGCGGCCAAGTCAGTTTTGGCTGACTTCTACCAGTCAGGTACACGAAACGACCACAAGGAGAAGAAATAAGCCGTGCAACAAAAAAAAGAATATATTGTGAAGAAAACTTATCTTAGAAGCGAAACCGGAAGGATGTCATGGTTTTTGGAGCGTGCCATCTCAAGAAATCAGACCAATTCAACAAAACCTCCAACTACATAAACAAACAAACAACTCTAATATACTTACTAAAAACAATAACAAAGACTTATCATCTCCATCAAGTAACGGCCATGTCAGCTTTGGCTGACTTCTACCGGTCTGGTACACTAAACAACCACAAGGGCAAGAAATAAGCCGTGCATCAAAAAATAAAAAAGATGTATATTGTGAAGGAAGCTTATCTTACAAGCAAAACCGCGAGGAACTCATAGTTGTTGGATGCGTACCGTTTCAAGAAAACAACTAAATTCAAGAAAAGCTCTTATCTACATAAACAAAAGTAAAACTCATATATTGATACTAGCCAAGAATGATGGTTGTGATATCTGATTACTTAAAAAACTATAACAAAAACCTATCAGCTCTAACAAGTAACGGCCAAGTCAGATTTGGCTGACTTCTACCGGACAGGTACACGAAACAACCAAAAGGGAAAGAAATAAGTCATGCAACAAAAAAAAATGATATATTGTGAAGAAAACTTATCTTACAAGCGAAATCGCAAGGAACTAATAGTTGTTGGAGTATGTCATTTCAAAAAAGCAGCTCACTTCAAGAAAAGCTCCATCTACATAAACAAAAGTAAAACTCAGATATTGGTACTAACTAAGAGTGAAGGCTGTGAGATCTGATCACTTAAAAAAAAGTATAACAAAGACCTATCAGCTCCAACTAGTAACGATTAAGTCAGCTTTGACAAGTTTTTCTCAGATTATGAGTGCAGATAAGTAATAGTGTATCATGCTTGTTTGTTATTTGATAGAACAAATTAATGAACAGAGTTTTGAAGTGAAGTATACTATTCGTGCATGTACTATAGTTAAGTAGGTGTAGGTCCTACACAATTTGAAAACAAATAAGAAATTCAAGGACATTTGACAAAATAAAAACTTGCTCAAAAGGACTTGAGATATACTGAAAGAAGAGTATGTGTTAAAAAAAATTGAAGGTTTCGCATTAAAGAAGAGTATGTGTTAAAAAATAAGTTGGTATATATATAAGTTTAATTAAACAAGATTCACTAAATATAATAAAAGACACATCTCTAAGATATAACTCAAAGTTATGTAGAATTTGTAATATAATGAAAGAATTTGTACAAGAAAATGAGTTATGTAGAATAGTTTTATTATTGATATTACAAATTTTGTAAGACAAAATAATTTGTAATATCAAATTCTCAACAAATAAATAATAACTCAAAGTCAAGATATAACTCTAGACATCGACTAAACATAAACAATTTATTTTAGTCTATGTTAGAATTATGTTATAACTCATAAGAAACAAAAAAAAAAACTCATAAGCTCTAATCCACAGCTAAATACCACTAAAAGGTTTTATTATAATATATATTTTCTATTCACATGCTTCATGTATACTTTCGTGTGCCCCTTTGTCATCAATACAAAAATATCCTTGCTTTCTTTATATTTTGTCATTCATGACACATTAAATTCAGTCCAAACTCTATGCAACAAAGTCAAAATAAAAAAGATGAATGT
>JARJHM010001382.1:0-32451 GCA_033356055.1 Carex pumila | reverse complement strand
AGTATATATGTTGATCACGTGAAATCACTCTAAATCTTATAGAGAGATTGAGTATTGGTTGAATATGCTTAATATTGTGGATGAGTATTGAAGTTTTGGTCCACAAGTAATAATAACTTTTTTTAGATCTAAAACTTCAAAATATTACAATTGGAAGTGGCTAGAGTGATAATTCAAATCTTGATTTTGCTTCTATTATAAAGAGAGAAGCAGAAAAATGTATTTTTGGTCTTAACAATTATAACGGTTCCTTGACTGTTATAACAATTAACCATTTACCTAAGTTTGACTGCCGAGAAACCCTAACGGTTAGTGAATCGTTGCAATAATTGTCACAATAGTTGGCTTTGAAAGTTTGAGGTGCCAAAATAATTTGCCACATTCAAAAAGAAAAGGGGGAGACGGTCATGTCAATTAAACTTTGCATTGATGGTCGTCTCCTCCTCATTGGTAATTATAAAGTGTGGCAAATCATACATAATTTGAGATTATCTAGGCTTTTCAATTGGAGATCCCACTCCTTAGTCCTCACTCTCAAAAAAAAAAAATTTTAAAAAAAAAAAAAAAACACTAACTAACTAACTAACACTACATCATTGCAGCGTGTGTGCTTTGCCGCAGTTTTAAAATGAATCTGGATTGACAACTACTAAAATATGTATAGCTCTTGAAAAATAGTTTTTGATTTAATAATAAAAACAATATTATGGGTGTGAGAGATTGCAGGTTTAATATTTAATTGAATTTTTTTTAGATATTAAATAGTTAGGTAGTTAATCTCCAATCTTCACTAAAAAAGAATATTAGTTCTCAAAAGTGAAATTTAGTTGAAACAATTAAGTATACATCCTGCAATCTGAGTGTATATTTAACAATACATTTTCAATACTTGCATATACATTATAAGGTATGAAAAAATAGTGACTAATATAATATCAGTGTCATTTCAGTCGATATAATACCAATTCTAAAATCTATCAAAATCAAGTTCAAATAGTGAATCCAAACTGTTCAAACTAATTTACTTTATGAGTGATGCGTTTACATGCAAACTTTTTATATTTTTGAGTTATTTTAGTATCAAATCAAGTAGCAAAAAAATTGAAAAATGAATATATTAAAATTAACTTAAAAACTCACACATTTGACCGCTTGACTTCATACCAAATAAACTCAAAGTTTTATAAATTTTTCATGTAAACGCACAACTAATGAAGTAGATTGATTTGAACAGTTTGGATTCACCATATGAACTCGATTTGATAGGTTTTGGAGTTGGTGTTATATAGATTGAAATGACACTGATGTTATATTAACCATACTCATGAAAAAAACTTCGACATTTAGAAATTAATTGCAGAATCAGTCTAGTCTAGTGGCAAATGTACATACTTTTTATATGAGATTGAGTATATGTGCTCGAAACTCAAATAGAATAAATTATTTTTTACAAAAGTTGAAACAAAGAGTTCTTGGTAGCTTGAGCTTCATTACTCATTTAAAAATAAAAATAAAATAAAAATTGCTTTCTTTGAGGTATTTAGCTGACCCGTTTCTTGAAAAGACTAGTAGACCCAAAATCAAATTATTATTATTTTATTAAAATTAATTCTACACAATTAAAATCGTTTATTTAGAACGATTTTAGTTCAGTTTAAAAACAAATTAACTAACCATTTAAATGTCTAATTTGCAACTTTTCGCTGGACGCCTAGACGTCGCTGCCAATCAACCATCAATGATCTCTTCTTCTTTTTTTTATAAAAAAAGGACCATCAATGACCTTCTCACATCGGATGGGATCCACACTACATGTGACGAAGGCAAGTATTGTTTAGATCTCCAAAATCTTCCCCAGCGTGAACTCCAGCGCATTGCTAGATATAATTCTGTGTTTCTCTCATACTTTATATATGGTTTATATCCGTGTTATAAAAACGTCCATTTAGGTCAATTAATCACCCAATTAGTTATTGACGGTGACCAAACTGTTATGAATTTTCTAGACTAATCCGTCCAAAAATTCAATAATACATGATATGCTACTATTTATATTGCCTTCTAAGCTTGTTTCTTAAAGTACAACAATTGATTTTTACAGGTGACTAGGGGTGTAAACAATTGTTTCTTAAAGTACAACAATTGATCTTGAAAGGGGAGGTAGCACAATTGGTTAGGAATAAGTTTTAGAGTTGTTGTATTTAAAGATTGAGAGTTCGATTTTTCCTCACGACTTTGTAGCTTCTGCGAAGATTTTCAAAAAAGACTAGGGATGTAAACGGAGCCGAATTATCCGACGAATATGCTCCCAATTTGTTAATAATCTGAATTCAAATCAAACAGATTCGGATAATTTTAGAAATGGATCCAGATATTTATTGAATAAGCTTGTTTCTTAAAGTACAACAATTGATCTTTACGGGTGATGAGGTGACACTAGAAAAATCCACATCACTTAACTGTTTTGAATGTCAACTGTCCGATCAAAATCCACACGATTATTAAAGATGCTCGTGCATCACACCATGGATAGAATTGTTCCGGATTATGATCAGACGGTCCGGATCATCTAAACAGAAATGTTTTGTTACCTCAGAGGATATAAAGTTCCAAGGATGACATATTTGACAAGACTTTGGGGCTTTGACATCCCACCAATCTGTCCAAGGCTTATCCCCATCAATCAATTTTTTTTTATTTATAGAAATATTATAAAATAATAACTTTTAGAGAAAAACTATCATAAATTTTAAATATATAGAAAGATCAACTGAATTTTTACTTATTCAAAACTAATATATTTTTTTTAGTCAACCTAATATACACTTAAGTGTACCGATTGAACCATACACTTAATTCTAGAACCCTAGGATTAGCTTTGAGATTCGCGCTGCATGACTTTTGAATAATCTACACAACTTTTAAAAAAATCATACGATCCTAGAGTTAAGTGTACAGTACACTTAAGTGTATATTAGTTTTACTTTTTTTTTTCACTTGAAAAGATATAACAGACAATAATATATACAAGGTAATTAAATATTGTAAAGAAATACATAAAGAAGATAGTTTGAGAAAACAAAATTAAATTGGTAGAATTTTTATCGATTCAAAATTTAGAATGAAAAAAAAAAAATCTATCAATCATTTTCTATAAATCGAAAAATCAGAGTACTCTTTATGTTTTCCTATCTTACTTGATAATAGTTTCTCTAAATAAAAAGTTTTCCCCATCAATCTCTTTCCGACCTACTCTCCTTAATCCCCTTGTTATCATTAACTAGCTAGCTGAGAAATAGAGAGATGACAACTAGTGAGATGGTCCCAAAACTGACACTGAACAGCGGCCATGTGATGCCGATGGTGGGCATGGGGACCGCTGAGTTCCCCACCATACCAGAGAAGATGAAATCGGCGTATCTGGATGCAATTGCGATCGGGTACCGACACTTTGACACCGCCTCTCTATACCAGACAGAGCAGCCGCTCGGAGAGGCCATACAAGAGGCTATAAAACTCGGCCTCATAGGATCGCGCGAGGAGCTGTTCATCACTTCCAAGCTCTGGTGTACAGAGAACCACCCGCACCTCGTTCTTCCTTCCATTCAATCCAGTCTCAGGTCAGTTCAAAGATCAAAGAAATTAAGATCAATTATCTAATCTGTACTGTTCAATCGAAATCGTATTGTCAAAAAAGTGAAAAACCGATCATGATTCGATCGGTATATGAGCACAAACAGCTCCTGAGAATAGACTGAGCATATATTTACAATAATTCATGGTAAATAATTTGATAATTTATACTCTGATTCTGTGGTACAAAACTAGAACCACAAATCTGATTTAAGTGATACCTGATTACATATGAAGTTTCATACCACTATCATTTTTTTTTACTAATTTCATCTAGTGTTCAAATTAATTCCCATGGCAAATTCACAATTAGAAATCTCAATTCTCAATTTGCTAATTCTTTTATTATCTTGCTTGGTCCATAGAAATTTGAAAACCGATTACCTCGACTTGTACCTAATCCACTTGCCGTTGAGTGTGAAGCCCGCAGCGCGTGACTTCCCTATCAATCGAGAGGATGTTGTTCCACTAGACCTGAAGGGTGTATGGGAAGCAATGGAAGAGTGCCAAAGGTTGGGTTTAACAAAGGCCATTGGAGTGAGCAATTTCAATACAAGAAAGCTAGAAGAGCTCCTAGCATTTGCTAAGATACCTCCTGCTGTTGACCAGGTAACAAGGCAAATTTACAGTCTTGGGCTAATTATAGTAAATAAGGTTAATTTTATTATGTGCATTAATGTAGGTTGAGATGAACACATCATGGCAGCAACAGAAATTAAAGAAATATTGTGCAAAGAAGGGGATATGTATAACTGCATACTCTCCATTGGGAGGCAATGGGGGCCAAGAACTGGTTGGTATTAATCCAGTACTGACATCTGATGTGCTCAAAGAAATAGCTGATGCTAAAGGAAATACCACTGCACAGGTAATTTCTCTTCTGTCTATTAATACAGAGAACCTAATAGGTTCGTGGATTACAAGACCGATCGATCTACTTTAAAATCCGTGCACACAAAAATTGACCCATCAGACCTACTCCGCAATCATTAATATGTTCTCGAACCTAGAGTAGGTTTGATCATATTCTTTTGCCTTCGGCTTATTTTGTTGCTAATTGCAGAGTGTAAAATAAGGGTTGTTAATTAGAAGCATTTGTTACACAATTATGGCACCGGTATGCTGATTTCACGCCTAATTGTAAAATTGATTGAGGGTAAATATACTCAGTATATACCATATGATATGATCTTGATTGTAATCTTCAGATGCTAATTAATATGTTAAATTTGCAGATTGCACTGAGATGGCTGGTGGAGCAAGGAGTGAGCATGGTTGTAAAGAGCTTCAATAAGGAAAGGCTTCAACAAAACTTGGAAATCTTCGATTGGGAATTGACCGGAGAAGAACGACAGAAGATCGGCAAAATTCCACAGAAAAATAGAGTCAGTGTAGATTTCATGCTCGCTAAAGAGGGATCATTAAATTCAATCGATATTTCTGATATAGAGATCATTGAGGTGTGAAGTTTGTTAACAATCTAAATAATTCTTGTTCATATATATAGAGCTCCGTGATATATATATTTGATATAGAGATCATTGAATAAAAATGAATAAGTTTTGTTGATTAATTAGCTAGTAGTTTTCTTATTTATTTTTTTAAATAGCTATGAGAGACTACAAGAAATGTAAATTTAGTGGCACGAGTTTGTCTTTTTTTGGACAGATACAAGTTCAATTTTCAAAAATATATAATATGTGGAATGTACCGCCTTTATAATAATTATAAAAAAAATCTCTAAGGTCATGTTTGATTGTGGAGTAAAATTAAATCGAATTAAATTTCTTATTTCAAGTTAAACCGGAGTAAATTAATTATGTTTGGTGGAGTAAGCTAAACCACTTCTTTAGGTGGTGTAAGTTACTCTGGTTTAGCTCAAATCTTACTTCATTTTAAACCGCCTAAGTTACTCCTCGTGTGGCTTCTTAAACGTGAAGTAAGGGGTTTATCCCATCTCTTACTCCACAATCAAGCCTAAGAGATTATATGTACTTTTTGTTCTTATCTCCTAAGATTTAAACATAAAATTTTATATAAATATATTTTAGAGAGTATATAACATTTAGATTTGGTTCTAAAATACTAATATTTGTTTAGTTTCATTTAATTTAGCAACTCAAATTTTGAGTTTAGATCCAAACCTAATAATAATTTATATCCAATATAACACATGAACAGTTGAACACTGTTTTAAAGTTCAGCTCAATAATAATTTATAGCCAATATAACTGAAATCTTTTACTATATTTGGGTTGTTTATAATAGCACACACAAGCCGTGTTAAAGAAAAAATAAACAGAACAGATATAAATGCGAACATGTGTGCACTACTGCACAGTCTGCACTAGCTTTTATTAGATCTTTAATTATGCTGGAAGCAGGATCATGATTTCACATGCTAGGAGGGAACGCCCAGTACACCACCAAATGGGACCATGATCAAATGGGACAAAACCAATAAGCATGCAACTCTCGTTCAATGAAATAAAAAGATAAAAAAAAAACAAAAACAAAAACAAAACATTACAATATTCAAGCCATAAATCAGTGATATATGAGAATAATTAATTGAAGTGGGCAACACATAATAACAATATTACTAATTAATTTTAATAATAGTTACAATTTTTTTTTTCAAAATATATACCATGACATGCGCGTTGATGTGAGTCACATAAGATTAGAATAAGATTTTTTTTACCGCCCTTCAATATAGTATTTAGACAATCTTAATTATATTAAAGAAATAATGTGAAAAAGGAAATATATATGTATTTTTTTTAAAGCAGAATAAAGCAATCGATCATATTTAATTATATATGAGGTGTTGCCTAGAAAATTAATATACGAAAATATTTTATAAATTTATTTTTTAATTAATAAATTAAAGAGAGGGAAAGAAGCTTCATAAAAGTGATTGTCTTCGTGTTCTTTGTTATACTATTCTAGTACTTTTGTCAAAAATTAACAGAGAGAAGTAGAAAAATAATGCAGGTGTCCGGCAACAAGAATCTTTAAGTGCAAGGATAAAAAAAAATAACTATTTTTTAAGCATTTCAAAGCATGTAGTCAATGCTTTCCTAGAACAGATTCTGGACAGTAAGTAGCCAGATGATATAAGATAGGAACATGTGCTATGGCCAATACTGCAATAAGCGTACAAAACAATTAACAAAATTACGTAATTAGCATCGCACTTTCTAGATATAAATAAATAAATAACCCTCCAAACCGAAAAGCAAGCCAACATAACATAGTACAACATATTTCCACAATATATATATAGAGAAAATGACTAAATTGCTACCGGTAGTACTTTGATTTAAGTGTTTACGGGATCAAATTTTAATATTTAATGTTCAAACAATAAATTCAAACCGTTAGATGTTCAATATATATTAAATATGCTTGGAGACCAAATTTTACATTTTTTAGAATTCTTTTACTATTTATTAATCTAATTTGAAAACCGTTATTTTTTAATGCTACAGAAATTTAATAAAAACAATAGTTTTTAAATTAACTTAATAAATAACAAAACGATCATAAATTTTAGATTATTTAGGCTTTTCAATTGGAGATCCCACTCCTCAGTCCTCAGTCCTCACTCTCAACCAAAAAAACAAACAAACACTTCATCATGGCAGCATGTGCGTTTTGCCACAGTTTTAAAATGAATATGGATTGACAACTTTTAAAATATGTATAGCTCTTAAAAATTAGTTTTTAATTTAGTAATAAAAATAGTATTATGCATGTGAGAGATTGCAGGTTAAAAATTTAATAGAATTGTTTTTGCAGTTGAATTACAGTTGAAAATTTGAAGATTTCAAGCCTGTTCGGCCAAATCACTATTCACTTAAAAAAAATTCAGTTGAACTGAATTTTTTTTTCAACAAAAATAATATTTTTCAGTTCAATTCCCGTACCAATGTCCATCCCCATTTGTCGGCCGAACAGGCCCTTCAACTATTTTTGCTCAACGGTACATGTAAAGAACTTGTATAATTTTTGTTCTAAGAAATAAATATTGGTGGGGTCCACACCATTTGAAATCCAACTTTATTATTTCCTTTCCGAACAAAGGACAGTTTGGTCCATAAAAATATATTTCTCTCATCATAGATCTGTACAAATTAAATTTGTAGCTATTAAAATCGGCGCCCCAATAACCTTCTCACATCGCATGGGACCCAGAGACTCTGAATTGATTTAATGGATTTTCTTAATTAGCTTCACACTCCATGTGATGAAGGCAAGTATTGTTTAGAATCTCCAAAATCTTTCCCCGCGTGAACTCCAGTGCATTGCTATATATAATTATGTGTTTCTCTCTAGTGTATTAATGGTCGGGCGGGTACGGGTAGGACGGGTAGGACGGGTATATTTTTCAAAAACCATATCCGACCCGTTCTATACCCGTACCCGTGTACTCTTGACGTGTAAGGCGGGTACGGGTATTTTTTTTTTTTTTGCTTTTTTTCTGTTTTTTTCTGGTTTTTTTTCTGTTTTTTTTTTCATTTTTTTCCGTTTTCTTTCCTGATTTTTTTTTTCTTTTTTTGTATCTGTTTTTTTACTTTAAAACAATAAAATATAAATAAAAAACAGAAATTAAAACATAATTTTAAAAACATAAATTAATAAACAGAAATTAAAACACAGAAATTAAAAACAGAAATTAAAAAACAGAAATAAAAACAGAATTTTGAAAACAGAAATTAAAAAACAAAAATAAAAACAAAATTTTAATAACATAAATTAAAAACAGAATTTTAAAAACATAAATTTAAAAACAAAAATTAAAAAACAGAAATTAAAAAAACAAAAATAAAAACAGAATTTTAAAAACAAAAATTAAAAAACAGATTTAAAAAAATAGAAATTAAGGGTTTGGGGGGGCAATTTGAATTTGGGTCGGATATAAGGGTAAGGGTAGACGGGTACCCGGGCAGGGTAAAATCGGGTACAGGTAAGGTCGGGTACGGGTATGGTTAGGTAGAGTATAATTCGGTATGGGTCCAAAAAACTCCGTCCGGTCCTTTTTTTGCCCCTACTCACATACCTGCGTACCCGACCCATACCCGGGCTCGAGCATGGATACCCCGGGCAGTGGGCAGGGTAGGGTATACCCGACCCTGGTATTATTAATACAATAGTTTCTCTAATACTTTATCCGTGTTGTAAAAATGTCCATTTAGACTGATTAGTCGTTGCGGTGATCAAACTGTTATGAATTTTCTCAACTAATCAAACAATTATTTCTGAATATGACCGATTATTCTTAATTATTCTTGATTAATCGCTTGTAGTACTCTATCTGACCGATGATTGCATACTGTTATTTACAACACTAATTTATATTCGTATATGATACGTATCAGATATCGACATGATATCCATACCTGTATTGCTTTTAAAATTATTGTATTATCATATCCGTATTATATATGATATGATACTCGAACCCGTATCATTCGACATAGCTCTAATTAGAAGCCTTTCGCTCTGAGTTCAAATCCAATGAGGTACTACATTCCGTAGAATTAGATCCAAACAATTTATTTTTAATCCAATACGAATTTTAAAGAAGTTTGTAAATTCTAAACAGACCTAAATAATATTCTGGCTCAATGTGAATTACAATAAGGATTTTATCTAAATAAGTTTATCCAAAATAATAGATTTCTTCTTTCTTTCCTTTATTACCTAGCTCTGAGAAATTATATATACTTTTTTTTTTCTAATCTTCTCCCAATTTGATATAAAATTATATATAAAAAATTTGACTTCGATTGATGATGAAGAAGATAATTTTAAGGTAGTTAGGATAATTCGTCCAAAAATTCAATAATACATGATATGCTTCTATTTATATTGCCTTCTAATTAAACTTGTTTCTTAAGGTACAACAATTGATCTTTCAGGTAACACTAGAAGAATCCACATCACTTAAGGTAACTGTTTTGGATCTCAACCGTCCGATCAAAATCTATACGAATATTAAAGATGCCCGTGCATCACACCATGGAAAGAATTGTTCCGGATTGTGATCAGACGGTCCGGATCATCTAAACATAAATGATTTGTTACCTCAGAGGATATAAATAGAGGAAATTGTGGAGACTAAATCTCCAATTCGATCTCTCTAAAAAGTAAAATTTGGAGACCGAATTGGAGATTTTATTCTTGTGGTTGTTGTAAAAAATAAAAAAAGTAATTATACTGCTTTGCTAAAGTTAATTTAATTAATTATGGTTTGTAAAAAAAAAATTTTGACATCCCTTTAAGGCTTATCCAACATCAATCGAATTTTTTATTTATAAAAATATTATAAAATAATAACTGATAGAGAAAAACTATCATAACTTTTAAATATATAGAAAGATCGGCTGAATTATACTTATTCAAACTAATATATATTTTTTTCACTTGAAAAGAAATAACAGAGTAGTATATACAAGGTAATTAAATATTGTAAAACACAGAAGATTGTTTGAGAATAAAAGTATTTTGGACCGGTAGAATTTTTACCGGTCCAAATTTTAGAATGAAAACAATTCTATCAATACTTTGAGTGAATCTATGGTACTATGCATATTACGATTTGTTACTGTGTTACGGCTCTATATTCGAGTTTTTAAATCCTAACGGTCAATCCGAACCGTTCATCTTGTTCTCCATATTAATATGTGTTTGGAGACCAAATTTTACATTTTTAAAAAAAAATTTACTATTTTTTTATATTTATTGAAAATCACTGTTTTTGAATGGTCCAGAATTTTCAGATCAAGTGATTTTCTAAATATCTAAAAAAATAGTAAATTTTTTTCAAAAAACGTAAAATTTGGTCTCCAAACACATATTAATATGAAGAACAAGATGAATGGTTCGGATCGACCATTAAAATTTAAAAACTCAAATATAGAACCGTAACACAGTAACAACCTGTGATATGCATAGTACCATGGACTCACTCCAATACTTCTCTATAAATGGAAAAACCATAGTACTCTTTATATTTTGCCATCAATCTCTTTCCGACCCACTCTCCTTTGTCCCCTTGTTATCATTCACTGGCTAGCAGAGAAACAGAGAGATGACAACAACTGAGATGATCCCAAAACTGACACTGAACAGCGGCCATGTGATGCCGGTGGTGGGCATGGGGACCACCGAGTTCCCGACCACTTTGACACCGCCTCTCTTGAAATTGGTGTATCTGGATGCAATTGCGATCGGGTACCGCCACTTTGATACCGCCTCTCTGTACCAGACAGAGCAGCCACTTGGAGAGGCCATACAAGAGGCCATAAAACTCGGCCTCGTAGGATCACGCGAGGAGCTGTTCATCACTTCCAAGCTCTGGTCTACAGAGAACCACCCGAACCTTGTTCTTCCTTCCATTCAATCCAGTCTCAGGTCAGTTCAAAGATCAAAGAAATTAAGATCAATTATCTAATCTGTACTGTTTGATTGAAATTATATTGTCAAAAAACCAATCAAGGTTCGATCGGTAATATCGGGCACAAATTGCTTCTGATAAAAGACTGAGCCTATCTTTACAATAATTCATGGTAAATAATTTGATATTTGAACCTCTGATTCTATGGTACAAAACTTGAACAACCAATCTGATTTACAAGTACAAATCTGAATTCTTCATTTGCTGATCTTTTCTTATCATGCTGAATAGGAATCTGAAAACCGATTACCTCGACTTGTACCTAATCCACATGCCGTTTAGTGTGAAGCCCGGAGCGCGTGACTTCCCTTTCCCTATCAAACGAGAGGATGTGGTACCACTAGACCTGAAGGGTGTATGGGAAGCAATGGAAGAGTGCCAAAGCTTGGGTTTAACAAAGGCAATTGGAGTGAGCAATTTCAATACAAGAAAGCTAGAAGAATTACTTGCATTTGCTAAGATACCACCTGCTGTTGACCAGGTATACAATGCAAATTTACAGTCTTGGGCTAATTATAGGAAATGAGGTTAATTATCCCCAAATTTTTACTTAAACCATTCCAAAAAAAAAAAAAAAAAAATAATCACGTTTTCTAAAAAATTCCAAAAATACTGGGGCCACCCTTTTTAGGTGGCCACATATTGAATTGGACACTCCCAAAAAACTAAAAAATACACTGTAATATACTTATATTTAGATTTTTTTTTTGATCCTCCAATTCAATTTGCAGCCTTCCAAAAATAAAGCCGCATATTGAATTGATGGTCCGGGTGTTTTTGGAATTCCCCAATTTCAAGGGTGTTTTTGGTTTTTTTTTTCTCAAATGGTATTAATAAAAATTTTAGTTAATTATGTGTATTAATGCAGGTTGAGATGAACACATCATGGCAGCAACAGAAATTAAAAGAATATTGTGCAAAGAAGGGGGTATGTATAACTGCCTACTCTCCATTGGGAGGTCAGGGGAGCCAAGAATTGGTTGGTATTAATCCAGTATTGACATCTGATGTGCTCAAAGAAATAGCTGATGCTAAAGGAAAAACCACTGCTCAGGTAATTTCTCTACTGTCTATTAATATAGAGGATTGAATAGGTTGTAAGTAGAATTACTACATGAACATAAGCACTTTAATCATCTTTAATTATGCATTAAAAATGTGTCATAAGAGCAAAAGATCATTAAAGATTCCAAGAACTTGAAACAACATGATATTACATTAAATACTATAATTAAATTAAAACATAATACATAAGCGTACCTCTAACATTCATGGTGGTCAACAAGCAAGTACTTCAACGATGATCGCAAATCCTAGATCCTTCAAGGTTGCGCCGGGTCGATTTCTCTCTCTTACTCTGTTTCACTTTTGCTAATGGAGAGCAAAATTTTTTTAATGGTTGTATATGAGTATATGTAGAGAGAGGATCAGCCAGAACTCTTATTTATACTCAACACTTATTCTATCCATCAACGATATGAGTGGGGATGAGTGGGTGGTTAATCCATAAATAGATATCAAATTATAATTCATGTAACCATTCTCTAAAAATATATAGATATAAATGGATATGTTTAATAAATAGGTTACTCAAAATAGGAATTTCATAAATAAATTCTAGAAATAGAATAACTGAATATTCTAACATAGGTTTGTGGATTACAAGACCGATCGGTCTACTTTAAAATCCGTGCACACAAAAATTGACATGAGCATGCACAAATATTAAAGCATAGCGCACGGATGTTAAAGTGGATCAGACGGTTTTGGAGTCCATTGAACCTAAAGTAAGTTTGATGCCCATCAGACCTAGCTACTCCGCAATCATTAATATGTTCTCTCTATCTGACGTCCATCGAACCTAGAGTAGGTTTGATCATATTATTTTGCCTTCGGCTTATTTGTTGCTAATTGCAGAGTGTAAAATAAGGGTTATTAGAAGCATTTGTTACACAATTATGGCACCAGTTTTCTGATTTTACGCCTATTTGTAAAATTGATCAAGGGTAAGTATCAGTATACCATATGATATGATCTTGATTGTAATTTTCAAATGCTAATTAATATGTTAAATTTGCAGATTGCACTGAGATGGCTGGTGGAGCAAGGAGTGAGCATGGTTGTAAAGACCTTCAATAAGGAAAGGCTTCAACAAAACTTGGAAATCTTCGATTGGGAATTGACCGAAGAAGAACGACAGACGATCAACAAAATTCCACAGAAAAATAGAGTCAGTGTAGATTTCATGCTTGCTAAAGAAGGATCATTAAATTCAATCGACATTTCTGATATAGAGATCAATGAGGTGTAAAGTTTGTTAATTCTCTAAATAATTCATGATCTCCACCATAAGGTAATGAATACAAAATAGACATTTTTTATGTAGAGATCATTGAATAAAAATGAATAAATTTTGTTGATTATTTAGCTAGCAGTTTTCTTATTATTATTATTATTATTATTATTATTATTATTATTTTTAATTAGCTATGAGACTAAAAGAAATGTGAATTTAGTGGCATGAGTTTTTGTCTTTTTTCAGAGAGACACAAGTTCAATTCTCAAAAATATATAATATCTAAAAGATGTTGGAGTGTACTGAAAAAAAAACTCTAATAAGATATTATATATACTTTTTGTTCTTATCTTCTAAGATTTGAACATAAAATTTTATATAAATGTATTTTAGAGAGTATATAACATTTAGATTTGGTTCTAAAATACTAATGTCTTTTTTTTTTAGTCTCATTTACTTTACTAACTCAAATTTTGAGTTTAAATCCAAACCGTTGGATATGTCTTGACACGAATATTAAAGGGTCATACGTATTTTATCTCGAATCCAAACTCACTTGAGATCGAGTTCAGATCCTTTAATAAAATAATTCGAGTTTTGAGCTTGGATTCGACTTGCGGTCAGCTTTGGCACACATGTTATAGCCATAGTAACTTAAAAGTTTGGGAAAGATTCGGCAGAGTCAAAAATTCAAGATTCGGGTATAATTCGGAAATAATTCGGAAATAATTCGTTTTTGTAAACACCAAATCAGTATAATTCAGATATAATTCAGGAATAATTCGTTTTTGTACACACCAAATAATATACTAAAATATTAAAGTTGTAAAAAAAATTAAGATTGTTTCGTTCATTTTGGGTCTAAGCAGGATAGATCCCAATTGTTACTATGAATAATTTATTTTGGGCCTAAGCAAAACACCATTATATCCTAATACAAAGAATTGGGCCTAAGCAAAGAAAAAGGCCTCATGCCTACAACCTACCTATATCCGATTTTTTGCTCTTGCCTAGTCCCACAGGCAAAACAAAAGGTGCTGACAGCTCTTGAGTTCTTTATATAAGAGGGTTAAAGGGCATGAGAAATCTGCACTCTTGGACAGAGTCAATGAGTTATCATGGAGATTGACTCGTGGCCTACTTGGGCACTGGGCATTTGTTCAAAAAAAATTATTTAAATATTGCAAATATTTCATTAAAAATGTGAATAATTTTTAAAATTCACATTTTATTTGTAAAATACGTGTTTTATTCAGTCAAAAGTTTGGTCAACTGAATAGTTTGTTGTTTGATACGAAAACCTTATAAAAATGTTTTATTTGCTAATTAAACGCGAATAAAATGCGTACCTTGTTAATATGGTTACAGCAGCTTCGTAAATTTTCAAATTTGTCCAGGTTGATTCCAAATTCTAATTTTCCGATTCAGATCCAAATTTAATATTTGAGTTTGAAAATCTAGACCGATTGGGACCCGCACCACACCGGTCCAGAGGCATAGCATTTAGAATCTCCGAAATCATCCCCAGCGTGAACTCCAGCGGTCTCCGCGACAAAATGAAATCTCTCCTGTAAAGATTTTTACAAAGCAGTTTTTACTTTGTGCAGTACATGGACTATAGAATCAAAATAGCATTACATAGGATGTGCGCTGCATAACGGTAAAACTACTCTGTTAAAATATTTTCCCAAGGTATTTCTTTTTGTACTCTAGAATCGCCTGAATATATTTTTTTAATGTACTAAGGTAGAGTTGAAATGACTTGTATCTTTCAAGGTTCAACCGTGACTTGTATTTTGTATTTTTGTTTTTAAAAGTTCTGACAGTCAATTTGAATGTTCAACATAATTTTCATATTAAAATGAGAGGGTTCAAATATTTTTATTTTTTGTGCCTCTATTTTTAAAAATTTTAATAACTCAAAATTTAAATCTTAAAATTCAAAATAAAACAGTTGGATATAAACTACATCATTTTATTTATGCACGTATTAAAAATTATGGCGTTTCAACTTTATTTTGGTTGTTATCTTAAGCTTGTAAAAATATATACTAATGCGGATAATTTCTAGACATTGATTTTTTTACTTATTGATTCACATAAAAACAAAAATAAAATGTGATAATTTTTTATGGGCACAGAGAGAAAATAATATAGATCACATCTAACTGTTTTATTTTAACATTTAAGTTTTAATCATTGAGTTATTTAAGTTTTTAAAAATAGAGACACAAAAACTGGAAGCATTTGAACCCGAATTTTTTATTAATATCCAAATTTAATATAAAATTTCAAAAAATATCCACATTGGCGGGTTTTTTCGAAAAGTACCCATTCCGTAAAAATTTTTTCCGGAAATGGCTTCTAAAACTGGAAAATTTTTTTCGGAAATTCTCTATTTCTGGAAAAAAAAATATTTCGGAAATAGAGAATTTCAGGAAATTTTTTTTTCAGCAATAGAGAATTTCCGAAAAAAATTTTTTCGGAAATAGAGAGTTTCCGGAAATTTTTTTTCCGGTTTTAGCACCATTTTCGGAATTTTTTTTTCCGGAATTCCATTGAATTTGTTTATAAATCCGTAGAGTGTCATCGCTTTCACGAAATGCACTCTCTCATAGTAAGTTTTAATTTATAATTTTATTTAATTTATTTATAATTTAAATTTAATTAATTTACAATTTAAATTTTATTTATTTGTATTTTAAATTTAATTAATATATAATTTTAATTTAATTTATTTGTAATTTATTTATAATTTTAATTTAATTAATTTACAATTTTAATTTTATTTATTTATATTTTAAATTTAATTAATATATAATTTTAATTTAATTTATTTGTAATTTATAATTTTAATTTTATTTATTTATAATTTTAATTTTATTTATTTATAATTTTAATTTCATTTGTTTGTAATTTAAATTTATTTTATTTATAATTTAAATTTAGAAGTATTTGATTTGTAATTATTTAAATATGTAACTATTTAATTTGAAATTATTTAAATTCTGAATATTGTCATATTAATTGAAAAAAAATAAAAAATGCTGCAGAATAATTTTAAAAGTTTTATTAATCCTAATATAATTTTATTAATTCGGACGTAATTTTGATTAATTCTGAAATGATTTAGAATTGTTTTAGAACTTTTTGCTTTTCGGATTCCTTACGGAGCTCTAACAATTAGATCGATCGGTTTTTGAGTGAGGTAATTTTATTTTCTTTAAATTCAAAAATAGTGTAGAATAATTATTGTAAATTATCTAGAATATTTTTACTAATGGCAACACAATTTTTAATTACTTATGTTGTTATTTTTGAAATTGCCAGACCAATCGAAAATAAAAATGACAACTATTTGTGTGAAAATTTACATTGGAGGGGAAATCCAATATAATGATGACGGGGTCTATTACAGTATCCGAGCTAAATACTCATTACCGCTAACCGTGGACCACAATTTTGATTATCTTCTGAATGAGATTTATAAATTAGTTGGGTACAATTCTAGCAATGCAAATCTGGAAATCTAGGCCAGATTTAACATGGCCACTGATGGCCAACGTGACTACCAATTAGTATCGGTAATGAACCAACAATTATTCGAAATGATTTTAGAATTGGAACCGAACTATACCAGTCATATACCTGAACCTCAATCCCGACCCAGTACTAGTCAGATTCCTGTGGAACCTGACCTAATACCAGTTAGATCCCAACCTAGCACCGGTCGGTACTTTGTGGATGTAAGAATGAGACCTCGATCCAGTATCGGTAGCAACTCTGTGAATCAACCAGTTATATTCCGACCCAGTAGCAGTCAGAATCAAGACCCAAAACTAGTTAGATCCCGACCTAATACTGGTCAGCACTCTGTGGATATACCAATGAGATCCCGATCCAGTTCCAGTGCGGTCCGCAGACATGTATGTGATTATTCCCATGTACCTGTGGATGCAATTGATTCTGATAGTTTGGCGAGTGGAGATGAGATGCTCTCCGGTGAGTCGTCAGGTTCCGATGATGATATCGGACAGCCCAACCATTCACAACCACAGTCCCGTCAAATACAATCCCGTCAATTACAGTACCCGATTACTGGTCGGGAAAATATGACACATCCAGTTGACAGTTTCAATGACATATCTAGTTTTCGGCCTGCGGATGTCGATTTTTTCGGCAGATCAAAAAAAACATTTGATAGTCCATTAGCTAAAGGTGTATTTTATGAGTCAAAAACGGCTCTAAAGATAGCAATCAATGAGTTTCATCTTGAAAATAATTGTGAGTGCAGGGTTCTTTGGAGCGAACCTAGACGTTACGAGGTGGGGTGCAGAGATGCTTTTTGTAAATTTAAGGTGTCCGCAAAGCATAACAGTCTTTCAGAATCTTGGATTATTACCAAACAAGCACTACCCCATACGTGCACAGTATCGGCAACACGTACTGATCATTGTCAGCTGACAGCAGAGATGGTTGCCCTTGCGATTGATAAAACCATTAGAAGGGACGTGTGCTCTTCTATAAATCATATTCGAGATATCGTCATGATGAAATATGATAAGGTAACCCCCAAGTACAACAAATTATGGAGAGGCCGTGAGCTTGCTATTGCAAATCTATTTGGGAGTTGGAAGAACTCGTACAACTTGCTTATTCCACTATTGGAAGCCATCAAGAGAAATAATCTAGGAACTAAGTATTGTGTGATCTCGAAACCGATTGAGAAAGAAACTGATAGGCACTTCCACAGAGCGGCATGGGCATTTGGAGCGTGTATTGCAGAGATACCGTTTCTCAGACCAGTGATTAGTATCGATGCATATTTCATGTCGGGACGATACCAAGGTAGGCTGCTAATGGCATGTATGTACGATGCTGAAAACCAATTGCTTCCAGTAACTTTTGCAATTGTGGAGAAAGAAAGCGCTGACAACTGGGGTTTTTTTATGAGATGGTTAAGGTTGGAAGTAATTGGAGATAATCGATTCTTTTGTGTCATATCGGATAGACATTTGGGAATTAAAGCCGTGTTTCAGGATCCAAATATCGGATGGGATGAGTCTACTGATCAATGTGTGCATCGGTATTGCTCCCAACATGTTGCCGAAAATCTCTACAAGCACGTGGGCCGTAAGAGAGAGGTTAGCGACAGGTTCATAGTTGGAGTGAACAAATGCAAACCTAGGAGGTTGCAGGAGATGTTACAAGACTTTGAAATTGGTTGTCCGGAGGCAATCGACTACCTTAACAAGGTGGGTAAGAGGGGCCCTAATGATGAAGACGAGCTTCCATGTCTAGAGAAGTTGTATAAAGCTTTGGACGGAGGCCACCGATGGGGGATAATGACAACAAATGGGTCAGAGTCACTGAACGCCGTGTTCAAAATTAGTCGGCGATTACCGGTTGCAGCGGTCGTGGAGGACACGTTCTATAAGTTGAATAAGTGGTTTTTTGAATGATGTAACAAAGCTCAAATGTCATGTCAGCATGGTCAGGTGTGGTCCGACAGGGTAACTAAGTTATTGCAAAAGCGAATTGAAAAAGGAAGGAAAATGGCTGTGATTCCTTACCGTGGAAGACATGGTCTTTCTGAGGTCATGGTTAAGGGTGAAAAAATACCAGCAAGGCGTAATCAACCGAGACTCGAGTATACTCGTAGGGATTTCGGGTATAGGGTTGTTGTTACGGACAACAACAAGGTTGAATGTGAATGTCAGAAGCCTCAATTAACCGGCATACCTTGTTCTCATTTCATGACCATTATCCGTGAAATGAGATATAATGAAAATTTATACGTCAACCCATTGTACACCGTATGTCAATAGTGGCACAGACATGGAGTGGACATTGGGAACCGAAAGGCAACCAATGTGAATGGCCTGTGTATGAGGGCCCGAAAATTAAACCTGAGTCGAGATTGATAAAAAAGGAAGGAGACGGCACGACCGCATACCGATGGAAATGGACAGAATGTGTAGTCGGAGACTCGGACATCAGGCTCATCGTGAGACAATTGACCGAAATGCTGCAGGTATAATTGATCAACCAACTGTTGTTGATTTTTTTAACTAAATTCACAATCTAATGCATGCTCTACACTACATGTAGAGGAGGTAGCAAGACAGACGCAAGCAGCAGCAGAGCAACCAGCAAGAACAAGTACAACCGTTTGGCGCACCCTCGGACAACATTTCAGTTTGCGTCGTAGAAATTAACTTGTGTATTTTTTTTTATTTCTATGTGTTAAGAACTATTTGATTCTGTAAATTTCTAATGTTGCTGATTATGAAATTGTAGACGATCAAGATGGACGGTAACAATCGAGAAAAGACTGAAGAAAATAAAAACAAATGCCAAATCACTGGAAGAGATAAAAATGACTGTTCGAGATGTGTGCAGATAAAAGAATATATGCGAGTTGAAATATCCGATGATGATTTTGTAGATAAAAAAACTTGGCTATCACGTTGTCTGGGGGAGAGAAAAAAGTATGGCTAGTATTGTTAAGTACGTTATTTTGTGAAGCATTTGTGAAGCATTTGTATATTATTTTGTGAAGCATTTGTATGTGTTGAGAATTATTTTATTTTTATGTGTTGAGAACTATTTTATTTTGTATGTGCTAAGAACTATTTTATTATGTATGTGTTGAGAATTATTTTATTTTTATGTGTTGAGAACTATTTTATTTTGTATGTGCTGAGAACTATTTTATTATGTATGTGTTGAGAATTATTTTATTTGTATGTGTTGAGAATTATTTTATTCTGTTAAGTTATAGGATATGGTTTCGATGCAACACACATGATAAGATAAATCAAAAATAACAAAACATAACACAAATGTATAAATAAAAAAATATACGAGGAATCCTACAAGATAATAAAAATAGCAAGATATAACGCAAATAACAAGATAAAATCTATAAATCCAACTGGCCACGCTGTGAATATACATGGTGGTCCGGATACTGCGAATGTGAGAAGCGAGAAGTGTCAACCCTAGCATGCTGTGAGCGGCGCGGTTCGTCAGTGGGATCCACTGCATGTGGTGTCTGAGACGGATCCTCTGCAGGAGGTGGATAAGAAGACGACGCCCCAGGATCACCTGCTGGATAAGATGACGACGCCCCAGGATCACCGAATGTGTGGCCAGAGAATGGAGTCGGAGGTGCCTCCATATGAGCCATCATTGATTCATGCCTTGCCTGGTCAAATTGCATTTGCTCCATCTCGTTTGCCTGCTCCTGAGACAGTCCTGGATAGTAACGATAACCTGCTTGATCCTGAGACATCTGCATTTCATAAGAAAATTTTTATTACTTGTTCATTGTAAATTAAAAAAATAAAATTACCTCAATTAAAGTATTATATACTGGGCCCAATTCATCGCCGAATAGTTCTTGCAACCATTCATCACCAGTCATCTCCCACTCCTGCATCGGCTCCTGCGTCTGCATCGGCTCCTGCGTCTGCATTGACACCTTTAGTTCATACATAGTTTTTCTTAGTTACAAACTAAATTTTAAATCAGCTTGTAAGTTTAATTTATACCTGGCCAGCGTTGGCACGTGATGATAGATTATGCCCTGCGAACTCTCCCAGACGGATGTAATCCCTCCAGTGTGAGCCATCATATAACCAACTCGTCACTGGATCTGGGCCTTCAAATACGAGGCCAGCTGGCATCGGCTCCGTTCCCAAAGGATAAGAATCGTCAGATGGAACTTCCTCCCAGTTAAGTGGAACCCCCGCATCCTCCAGCATGGCAATAGCACGGTCTCCATAACCATTATCTCTGTAGAGACACAAACCTAGTCTCATTTTGCCCTTGCCAATTGCATGGAGACCCTTCGTGAAAAATGCCTGTGTGCCATGTGCTAACTCTCCTATCCCGCATAAAGCCTGTACGTATATTCGGAGTATAATAAATGATATATAATAAACCAATCATAAAATTCAGAGTTAGAAATATTTACAGTTCGAACAAATGTCGATCCGCTGGGAATGTATCCAAACTTGGAGTGCTCGTCTCTTGGAACCGGAATATTGTGATCCATCCCCACCACGTGCTGGCCAAACAGGTAGACGGATGCCATGCAGTTCTCCTGGTACCATTTACGATATCTTAGGAGGTCATTTATATCCCATGGACGACCTACTTCGTACACATGATCTGCATAATGTGTCGCCTCGTTTACATGCCGACGGTGCAGTTGCGCCCAGTTGGCATTTTTCTTTGAGCCCGATTTCAACCTGTTTATAAGGTTAGTAGAATAAATAAGTAAATAAGTACTTTAAAATAAGTAAACAACATATGATTTGCGAATATTACTTGTGTAGCTCTTGGTGCTCGAGTGGATCCTGGGGAAGCGGTGGCTCTATCTGTTGCCATCTTCCGAACTGTCGCATGCAACGATCAGGATTGTGATGCTCAACAATCCAATAAAAAATAAGAGGACCACGGTACAAGTAGAACGGCTGACAAATTTAGAGTTGCAATGTTAGGTAAAAATTATAAATGTGATGACATAAATAAAAGAAAGAATACGACTTTACTATAATGTACCTGGTCCGCCCGGGTTGTTCTCGATAGGTCATGGTAAACAGATGCATATGGCTGCCAATTGACCATGTTATCCGTCAGTTTCTGAATCTAGTCACGAGGGATACTTGGACTGAAGGTTGCACCATGGGACGAGTTTTTCCAATTGTGTGGGTCTTTCCATAAGTCAGCAAAGGCAGGGCATGTCTCTTCTGTTTCTGCGCCCCAGTTCGGTTGAGATCCCGGTAACGGCCGGTTAATTTGAAATCGGGTCCACGACCAGTGTTGCAGAAGCATGGTGGGACCATGCATGGAGTGGCATGAAGGACTGGATGCGAAGCACAGATTTCTATATAAATAGGCGAGAACAGCTCCGCCCCAGTTATAATTCCTCGACTCGTCCAAGTTTTCAATCATGCCGAGATACCACAGCGGTATTCCGTCCCCGCTACTGTCAGCAAACATGGTATTCCCTAGCATGTCGAGGAGAAATCCACGGACATACCTAACCGTCAATTTTAAAATGTGAGCACATTATTCAAAATATCAAATATGAATAGGGTTGTAAATAAAAAAATACTAACCACTTTAATTGTTCGTCGTTCGCATCTGTTGGTAATTTTTTGAAGCGCTCACGGACAGCTTTTTTAGCGATAAGCATGTCGTTCGTATCATTTTCCCTCTTCTTCATGAACCCCTTCACTTCATTATCTTTCACGCCCAGCAAGTCATAAAGTCGACCATGAAAACTCACCGAGTTTGTAAATACCGTTACCGACTCCCCTGTAATAGGCAAACCCCAGAGACAACTCACATCCTCTAGAGTAACTGTAATATATTTGACTTGTCAGTAAGAAATAAAAAAAATATTTAAATTAGTTAATACCTGTCATTTCTCCGAATGGAAGATGAAAAGTGTGCGTCTCCGAACGCCACCGCTCGACAAGTCCATGAATGAGGGCCGCATCGAGGGCGATATCGGGCAATGTCGTGAGCTGATATAAGCCCATTTGAATTAAAAATAGTGCATACCTCTCATTATACTCACATTTGTGCCGATAATGTCTCACGGTTAAAATCTCTTTACTCTAAAATAAGAAAAAAATTAATTACAATATTTATTTGATTACTTATATAGTTATGAAAAACAAAATAAGTAAATGTTGACCTCCTTGGACGCTTCAGATATCCTGTGATTACCGTGAACTATCCACAACGGGGGGCTAAATCTATGCTTAAGTACTAGGTCTGTCATAATACAAAATTCGAACAATATTGTACATCACCTTAAATTTTTTCAAATTATTATAAACCATTTGGTATTTTCTAAATTATTCTATACTATTTTGATATTTTTTTTAAAATTATTCTACATCATTTGGTATTTTCTAAATTATTCTACAACATTTAGGAATTTTCTAAATTATTCTACAACATTTAGGAATTTTCTAAATTATTGTACACCATTTTGGTATTTTCTAAATTAATCAGACAATATTCTAAACCATTAAAATGAACTAATTAATTCTATTTTAAATTAAAATTAAAAAAATACAAATATAAAAACCTGAATCGCAGATCCAATCGATCAGACAATCAGAGCTCCGAAAGTATAACAGATTCCTAAAAAAAATTTAAATTAATCGAACAATTTTCTATATTACTAAGATAATTTTCTACACCATTTCGGTAATTTCTAAACAATTCTAGACTATTTCGGTATTTTCTAAATTATTCTAAACCATTTTGGTATTTTCTAAATTATTATAGACTATTTGGTATTTCCTACATTATTCTACACAATTTTCTAAATTTCTAATTTTTTTGGACATTATTCTAAACTATCTAAATTTCAATATTTAAATAAATAAAAAAAAATTACCTTAAACAGTGCTGTTGTGAAAGTGACCCCAGTTTGTTTCTTTCCATATTTGGGCGGAGTATATAGGGTATAAACCGAGTCCGGAAATTTTTTTTACAGTTTTGGGATAGTTCCGGAAAAAAATTTTCCGGTTATACCGTGTTTCCGGAAAAATTTTTTCCGGTTGTACCGTGTTTTCGGAAAAAATTATTCCGGTTTTAGTGAGTTTCCGGATAAAATTTTTCCGAATGTAGAGCTTAGTTCCGGAAAATTTTTTTACGGAATGGGTACTTTTCGAAATAACCCAGTAATGCGGATATTTTTTGAAATTTTATATTAAATTTGGATATTAATAAAAAATTCGGCGTTTGAACCCTCCTCTATTAAAATATGCTTGGAGACAAAATATTATATTGTTTTGAAATTTTTTACTGATTTTTTAGATAGTTATAAAATCATTATTTTTGGATGGTTCTGAGCTGTGTGGAAAATAATTATTTTGTTACTTTCTAAAAAAATAGTAAATGTTTTTCAGAAAAATAATTTAAAATTTTGTCTTGAAGTACATTTTAATATGTCAACTATGTTGAGCGATTTGGATCAATTGTTTAAATTTTTTTTCAAATTGAAATAAGCATATGACGCATGATTGAATCATGAAAGAACTAAATAAGTTCATCAAAAATAGTAGTTTTCATAGTTTTTTAATTAGCTCTGGGAGATTATATATACTTCATTTTTCTTATGTTCAAAGAATTAAGTATAAAATTATATTTATAAATTTTACTTGAGCTGGTGAAGAAGAAGAATATAATTTTGAGGTGAATACCTGGTAACAAAAATTATTTATGTTCTGTAAATTTATCGACTTAAGATACAATAATACATGATGTGCTTCTATCTATATTTCCTTCTTAGCTTGTTGCTTAAGATACAATAATTGAGAACTAGAAAGCATGCATAAGATAATACAATTAACCACCCTATTGGCGATCTATAAAGTTCTTCAAGGATGCCATATTTGATGTGATTTTGGGTTTTGACATCCCACCAAATCACCAACTCATTTTGTGTCTATGGATTGATTCTCCAAAAAAGATACTAGTTATAATAAATAAGAAGAAAACAACTAAATTTGTATATTTGTTTATTTGAGTTAATCTGAATTAAGTTACTCCACCTCGCACCTCGTTAGATGGAGTAACTTACTCTACCTGTGGGTCCCGCAGTTAGAGTAACACCATGTTATAATTTTCTCTCTTTTCATAAGCTTACTTCACTAAACTCTAATCAAACTCCAACTAAATATGATTATTTTAATCTACCTTAGTTTGGAATAAGAAAATTAATTCGGGTTAACTTTACTCCACAACCAAATATGACCGCAATGATCTCTTGGCATATTTTTTTTTTAATGGTTTGGGTGAAAATGTTTCATAAGGTAATATATTTTTATTCTGTTCTTCTACAAATTTTATTATGTCAATTTTTAGCATTTTAGAAAATATTTATTTATGTCAATGACATGTGGATAGTGGACTAGCTAGCTGCAAGATCACTTTCATCAAAATTGTCTTATTATAACTTTTTATCTTTTTTCTTAATTGATATTTCTCTTTCACAGAGCTAACCCTAAAGTAATTTTAGTTATTATAGGTAATAAGTGTGACTACTAATAAGTGCTAACCCGAGGAAGTTTTTATAAAAGGTGCCTCAAGGCAGAGCATCAATTTTCATTACTTTATGATTGTTAAAATAATTTTGTTTTCATTACTTTATCAGTTTTTATAATGAATTTTGGTATATAAAAGAAAATAAGTTTTATTATGTAGACATAATAAAATCAACACATCTATATCATATGTAACTACCATTTGTAGCCTAATTAACCTTCAACCATAAAAATAAAATAAAATTGAGGTGCATATTGAAAATGCAAAAACAGATGCTCCACACATTCATTATGATGAGAACACCCCAAAATACACACATCCTCCTTACCCTTTCCACCCCCTTAATATGATTATTTTTTGTCATGATCTTATTGTTAAGTCCAAGCCAGATAAATAATTTATTCTGAAAAGCACAATTTTAGTGTACATTAAACTTTTTGTATTTTAAAAATATTGCTCAAAATAAAAGATTTAATTATATATGTGATTTTTATTATTTAGATACAAATTAATTTGTAATGAATTTGAGTAAATTTAAATTTAATTAACCTTCCCTAAAAAACCCGTTAAAACTCAACTGGCAATTGAAATTTTTTAATTATTTTATGGAAAGATGAAAAAAAAAATTTATACAAATTTGATACACATCTTATAATTTTACTTTTTAAAATATCTCTACAATTTTTGAAATTTTGGTTTCAACTTTGAACAATTTGTTTTACAATCATCTAATAAATGTGTGTCTAATTTGGTTTGTTCATTAAAGGCAATGGTTGGTGTGTATACAACCCGGTCAGGTCTGAAATGATGCAATGTTATATTGTGGACCGTGGAGGAGGTTCAATGCTTATTGGATCTACTTTTGGTTCAATGAGCTTCAGAACCATCAGATTTATTTTAAGATCCATGCGATCTGCATTAATAGTTGTGTACATTTGTGTTAATTTTTGTGTATGTAAATTTTAAAGTGAATCAGATAATTCTAAAGCAATCGGACCTAAATAGTTTCGATAGACATCAGACCTACTCCATTCTCTGTATAATGTGTCAAATCTCTATTTTATAAATTGTTTCAAAGTGCCTCTAGTTTCCTTTGTTGACTATAAAAATATTATCAAACAATTACATAGCTTTAAATATTTGAAATTTCTTCTTGTTTTAAAATATAAAAAATTCTTATCTATTAAATATGATACTAATTTCTCAAATGGAGACACTAAGAGCATTTACATTTCAACAACTCAAATGAGTTTTTAAATAAATGTTAACTTCTTTTTAGAAATTATAGTCTCTAAAGTTTCTAACTCTCACATTCTTGAAATTAATTTTAGAATTTTTATCAAGCCACGTCAACAATAAAATTAAAAGGAGAAATAATTTCAGCCATTCATTTAGTTAGTATAGAGTTTATAAACAGTTTCTTAATAAAAAAAATTCTCCTACATAATTTCTAAATAAGAAACTCTCTCATATAAGATTAGAAAATCTCAATGATACAAAGGACGTAGATGCTCTAAGACACAAATTGTGTTTAAGATTCTAATAACTAACTTTCAACTATTGTTATTGCATTATGAATAGAATGATTATGAAATTGGTACCGTGGGCCACACAATAATAAGGTCGTTTTATATTGTTGGCACCGAATTGTCAGTAGCGTTATACTTTTAGTCCTTTCATGTCACCTTTTTATTATTTAGTTGTCTTATAACTACAAACGAAAGCAACCTTGGTTGGAAAAACTTTATGTTGAATTGCTTTTTTGAGAAATATTATCAATCTAAAGTTTGAACAATAAAAGTTCAACTTGAGGGACCCGGTGTCTCAATCAAATTCGGTATAATATTTGATTTGAACCGCTTAATTCGTGTTAAAATTCATATATAAAATTAAAATTATAAACCATCTTGTGAATCTAAATGATTATGCAACATTCGATGTGGATTGAATGGTTCAAATTAGACATCGAACTGAATTTGATTTAATACCCTCTAATACAGAGATCCAGACTCTTAAATTTTAATGAATTGTTAAAATTCGTATGTTAATTAAAGTTATAAACCATCTCGTGAATCTAACAAATATACAAATTTCGATGCAGATCGAACAGCTCAATCTAGACATGAAACCGAATTTGATCTAATACCCTTCTAAACGGAATCCGGACTCTTAAATTGAATAATAGACCGGGTCTAGGCAGTCCGGAATTCATCTTGAGCAAAAACACATTTGGAAGTGCACTAGTGCCATTAAATGGATGTATATGTCTGCACTACTACATTTTATTGATTACTATATACATGCTGATTGTAGAACTAGGATGTTCTTAAGTTCATTAAAGTGTTTGGTGAGTTTAATTTTAAAATTTATTAAATTGGTTTTAAATAACAAATTTGAAAAGTTGGAACTTGCCTACCTTATAAGTGATGCGTTTACATGTGAAAATTTTAAACATTGGAATTAATTTAGTATAAAGTCAATTGGTCAAAATTAGAAAGTTAATAAATTAATTTTAGTGCATTTATTTTTTGAACATTTTTTGACCGCTTGACTTTATACTAAATTAATTTGAATGTTTAAAATTTTCACATATAGATGTATCACTCGTAAAGTAGGCGGGTTTCAACAGTTCGAATTCGTCATTTAAAACTAATTTGATGAATTTTGAAGTTAAACTCACCAAACACTTTGGTGAGCTTAAGAACACCCTAGTGCTACTCTATACATGCCTATAACGAGGGAGCTAATTTCAGATATGCTATCAATTATCTAGACAATCATTTAAGTGCTAGAAAACCTCTAAAAATGTGACATGTATAAGCTATAGTCGTAATTGTACATTTAAATAAAAATTGTGTAAATATCCAAAAGCTCTGCAAATCTATTTAAACTAAATATTTTTAATTAGTGATAATAATATAATAAATCTGTACATAAAAGTTGGTTGATGTTTTGCTGTGTCTTGTGTACAACATAGTGTCATAAACCCTTTTTTGTAGCATTAAAAAAAGAAATTATATTCATAACATAAAAATTGTCATATTAAAAAAAGATAGCAAAACCTGTAACGGCTCTCTTCTTGATTTTTTATTATATTTTTGAAAAACAAAAACCTAAAATGTCTGAAAATTTGCTTCGGTCCACCTTTTCTGTTTTTTATTTATTTAATATATATAAATAGATCAAAAAATAAATAATCTTAGTGAAAATAATTATTTTTATTATATTGTAATCAACATAAATTAATTTTGATATCATATTTCGATGAAATTAATTTTCCAAAAAAGAAGGCAAGTGAAAATTGGAAATTTAAACCGCCATAACTTTTAGGAGAAAACTTAGATTTCAGTGTTTCACCCCAATCCGAAAAGCTCATAAAAAAAAAAAGATCTACATGAAGACTATCAGGTCATAGTCTAAAAGTTTTCTGATTTGACGTTCAATAAACATTGTTTGACTTTGATGTCATCAAAATGGAGTTGAAATTAATTTTAATTACTAATAATACTATTATTTTAACAGTACACATATAAATAAATAATATAATAATTATTACCAATACTAATACAAAAAAAAAGATAAATAATATTTTGACGGAAAAATATTTATTTATTTTTATTAAACCTAAAATAAGAAAAGTTGGACCGAACCTAATTTCAATTTTATAAATATAAATAATTCTCTCTTCATTGCTCGGTAAAGGCATCATTTTTGTAATAGCATCAATTGGTGTGATCTATGCTATTGATGCGTGCAATTAATGATCTGCATCAATTGTAAAATCATAGAGAACAGTAATCATATATACTATTAGTTTCATTAAGTATGTACTGCAAATCCATTGCTATTCAAATTAATATTATATATGATGGTTTCTCAATTCCCAATGTAGGTTGGGATTCTTGAATAAAAAAAGCACATGCATGAAAGAATGGGAAAGGAGGAAGCGCATATAGAGTTCAGATTCACTGAAGTAACTCAATTTTTGGGTTTTAAATCGGGATCATCTGATTTGAGTATGTGGTAATTTATCCAAAGTGAGGTGCATACATCTCGAGAGATAAATTCAAATTGTGAAGTGATTTCGAACGACGGATGCGAATCTGATGGTGTAGATCCAAAATCCAAAGATTAGGTTACTTTAGGGGATTCAGACCTGCATATATATGGGTGTTGATGATACCCTTTTATTTGTTTATCTGATCCGTACCATATCAAATACAGATAAAGGTAAAAAAAATAAAAAAATCTTTTTCGTCATCTAGATGAGTAAGGATATAAATAAAACCTATTTTGTATTCCTTATTTGGTTGGATAATTATAAAATAAAATTATATATATTATATATATATTAATTGGTTTATTTGTGCTTAGTATGATCAGAACCATTTTTAATAACATATCAAAATATTAATTATAACACACACACACACACACATGTTTTCAAGGGTTAGAGCTAAACCTCAAATAGTAGGAGCTCAAATTATTTCTATTGCAAAATTTTGGATGACTTAAAAGATAATGGGCATGTTCTTAAATTGTCGTTAGTACTTCCTACTGATGTGTTGCATATTCCTGTTTTTTTGTAATGATTTACTTACACAGGAGGAGGCTATGGATGGGACAGTGCAGGAGCACAGGGTCCCTTTGCTTATAGATTAGATCCAACATAAGGGAGGACGGTGAAATTTGATACGGGAGTTCAGCAATTTTATTTTAGTTTAGAGGCAGTTTCTTGTATTAGTGTTTGATAATAGTTGGATATTGTTTTTGTCTCTTGGCTTTTGGATATATGTTTTGTTATGTTGTAGGGTTGGTTTTTTTTTTTTTTGAGTAAAGGTTGGAGGTCAAGCCACCCAACTATTTAATACCATTGTTATTATAACAAAGGATTTCCCCCATCCGGGTTTCGAACCCATGACCTCTCACATAGAGACCATGTGCCTTAGCCACTAGACCAAAGGCTAGTTCTCAATTGTAGGGTTGGTTTAAAAACGCACTTGTATAGTTGGTTGTTATAAGTCAAGACTGGTACTAGTATCAGTACTTGTCTAACAATGTATGATTGACTATTTGGAATTTGAAAACTTTAAAAATAGAGAGTGTAATTCAGTATCACCAAAAAAGGGTGAAATTGGTTCCCTTATATATATATATATATATATATATATATATAGAGAGAGAGAGAGAGAGAGAGAGAGATGGGCTATGGTGCATTTCAATGCATAGGCCATGGTGTGCATTGGACCACAAATCACCGATTTAAAGTCCAAATGACTGATCCAAACCATTCATCTTGTTCTCCATATTAATATGTGCTTGGAGACCAAATTTTACATTTTTTGAAATTTTTTTACTATTTATTAAGCCACTTTGAAAATTGTTGATCCAACGGTGGCTTAACCAAACAGTAAAATCAGAAGCTACCGTTGGATCAACTATTTTCAAAGTGGCTTAATAAATAGTAAACAAATTCCAAAAAATGTAAAATTTGGTCTCCTGTCACATTTTAATATGGAGATCACATCTAACGGGTTGGATCGATCATTTGGACTTTAAAAATTGAAAAACAACTTGGTTGCACGGGAGGCTAGGAACAATCGATTGTTTATTAGCCTACCTCTATATATATATATATATATATATATATATATATATATATATATATATATGAGTTGGGCTACGGTGAGTTGCGAAGTAAAGTGACTATTTTATTTCACGCTTATATTTTGCAATTTTAAAGTTCAAAATGTCGATCCGAATCGCTCAACATGATCTCCATATTGAAATGTGCTTGGAGACCAAATTATATATTTTTTGGAACTTTTTTACTATTTATTAAGCCACTTTGAAAATCGCTGATCCAGCGGTCCAGAAATTTTTACTGTTTTTACTGTTCACCTAGATTTTCAGATTGTCAAAGTGGTTTAATGAATAGTAAAAAAATTTCAAAAAAATTAAAATTTAGTTTCCAAGCATATTTTAATATTGATTAAACATCTAACGGTTTGGATCGGCTATTTGAACTTTGAAAATGAAGATATTGAGTGAAGTAAAAATGTGTTTTACTTCGCAACTCACCATAGCCTTACTCTCTCTCTCTCTCTCTATATATATATATAAATGAGCTATGGTGAGTTGTGAAGTAAAGCGACTATTTTACTTCACACTCGTATTTTGTTGGGTTTTGACGGTTCAAACCCATTGATTAAGTATGTTGGGGTTTTGACGGTTCAAACCCATTTATTTGCTTAAGGTGCGGAAAGAGTAAAACAAAATTTTTACATCTAACTTAAGCTCAGGATTAAACGGGGTATGTCAGGAAACTTTCCAAGGCGGTCCACCTTCAGTATTCCTTTGGCATCAAAACCCAATTTAATCCTTTTACAGATCTACTCCATGATTGATTTCTAAAACTTTAATCTACTTACCAATTAAATAGATTAATATAACATATTTATACCTTGTTTCCAAATCACAGTTGGAATGCAGACCGAGCGTGTAGAGCTACATCACGGAAGGAATCGACTCGTCTCAGAGCATCAGACGTCTGATGCCTCTATCGGTTATCCACCAGGACTAACCAGAGAGCGGTTAATTTCTTCTGCCAGAAATACCGTAAACCGCGGAATTCTGCAAAAACACTATTCACGGGGAAAAGACGAAAACCCGTAAACACGAATTTTCGGTTACTCAGTTTCATCAATGAGCAAAACTGAAATACCGCGAAATTCGGTAAAACACTATTCATCGACCCCGTAAATATACTCCACAACAACCCGCAAGATTATACGTTAACTACGTATAACTTTCTTTTCTCAACCGAAACACTATTTGGGAGAGAAACCGAGAAAGAGAGAAAATACCGATTCGATTCTGCACGAAACGATACAAGTGAATTAGTGGTTTTTCTCTCTACCCCTCCACCTCTATTTATAGGCTTTTGAGGAGGTTCGCAAAAGACCGAAATACCCCT
>JARJHM010001381.1:0-32475 GCA_033356055.1 Carex pumila | reverse complement strand
ACAGATCAGATTATGTTGTGGTTTTTTAGGAAGCTTTTTAGTCCTTCGCATTCGAATTAAATGATTCAGTTTATTATCATATTATTTCATAATGGCAAACTATGGCAGCGGACTCTTAAGTCATTTCTACTCCTCTCTACTTTTTTTTTTTTTTATTGAGATCATAGGCCGTATGCATATTTACCTCAATCAAGTTGCATGTGAATTTAAATATGACCAATGCATCTATTGATTTGTAACAATGATTTGTGCACATGATTTTGTATAAATCTACATCTCATGAACATCATCTATCCAGAGACCTAGATTCACATTTTATTTATCAGAAACCATTGCTACTTTCCAACTAAGTCCCTTATTTTATTTTATTTGTTATTTGATGATAAAATGCAAGAAGCTTGTTTATTCAAAAGGACAAACCCTCCAGCAACAATTATATATTCAAACGGGTAAACACATGCACACACAACTATACAGTCCTTAGAATCATGTGGACTACATAAATTCATTTTAACCTACCACTGATAGTTCCATGGTCGCACACATCAGCAAAAGCACTGGCCGGTATGCATACTGGTACATGAAGGGTGCCTCTCTTGAGTATTCTACAGACTTTAGTCCAGGACTTTGATAGAAAGCCCTATCACCTGAACCTAGAGCCACATACAATTCTATAGCCAAATAGTATGGCCAACAAAAAAAGGTAATATATGTATCAAATTATATATGGTTTTTTTCTCGTGTCACTAATAGACGTACAATTGTAACCCAGAAAATGCAAAAAAAGTGTATGGTAATAGTTTCACTACCTTCAGTGACATTTCCAAAGTTGCTGAATGCTTACTTGAGGGATTGATCATCAGTGTTGCATGACAGACCTGTCCAAAGAATGCACATTAAGACATCATTCAATTTCAATACATGCATAGAATATGGCTAGATTGTGATAAAATGCAACAAATGTATACTATAGTAAGAAAATAACTAATAAGAAATACAATCCAGTACACAGGAGGTGATTTACAACCTGTTAGTCAGTTTGACAGACGACCATATACCAAAAAGGTACACACTGTAACCAGGTGAATCACTGATTGACCAATTTAGGACCTTTAAGATTTTCTTTTGGTGTTATGTTGAACAAGCAAGGAAAATTGAATTAAGTTTGATTATGTTGAAAAAAGCTCTCGGTCAATCCTTCAATTTGAGAATTGATTTCAAACTCTGTTGAGTTAAATTTCTGACTAAAGAAACTTCTGCATGATCTTGTACCACGCAACAGTACAATATAACTTTAAAAAAAAAAACCATACTTGCTCCTGTTGTAAGGCTTGCATCTCCAACTGCTTACACAAACTTCTCATGTACATACATTGGAAAGTTTCAGCATTGCATTTTTTTTAAAATAAAAATAAAATGATGAAAATTCCTTCAAACAATAAAAAATTATCCATGCCCCATCAATATTTAATTTTGACAGTGCCTAAACTGCCCTTAATGTTTCATCTTCAGAAAAGTGTATCAAGAGATAAGAAATAAATTACCTCAGTGTTGGATCTTGTATCAACTGCTGAGATATTCAACTTCTCCTTCTCCTTCAAAATCCTGGCTTTAAATGGCAGCACTATGAAACATTAATAAAAAAAAGTATATCATTTGTTCATTCTCTTTTTACCTTGAAACCATTGTAACAGCACATGCCATGTTACCATAATAAGATGGAACAAAAACATTAATTTCAGATCTACTGAAATGATATAATCTAGAGCTACAATTTGAGACACATCCTTGCTGAAAGGTCTAAAAAAAAATTAAATTTAGTCAAGCCAACTTAACAGTAGATAAACAAGATTAAGATAAAAAAAAAGTACAAAGAGTTTTTCTTGAATTCTTTCTCACGACACAAATAGAACACAAATAGCCACACTTGGATCCGACCAACTGTTCCGCATTATCCCCTATATTAAAATAAATAAAGTATCACAATTAGTGCGCAAACATAACCTTGTGTCACAAAAAACACAATCCTATGTCATATTGTATTCCCTCATCCACAATGTCTGATATGTTATAATTTTATCTTGCACAACCACCTATAAAAACCATAATTGTAACTAAAGAAATGATACAAATTGTTTGTACAATTAATAACCATACAATATAGTCTGAATTCAGATCCACTAATTTTTGTACCAACATAATGCTATGGACCACACCGAAACATTAAGAAACCAAGTATCATTTTCTGATACTGTTGCTCCATCTCTTCAGCGGCTTTCTTTTTATCGAGGTACCTTTTTTATGCAACAAAAGAAAGAGAAGACATTAAACATATAAAATAAAAATAAGAGATTCACTAATTCTTTACTTTGTAAATAATTGGTGCTCTGAAGATAACCTAGATTTAGGTGATTCGAAATCAGATTATGCTTTCCCAACCATACTCGAGTTACTGAAATCAGCCTGAAGATACAATAGTCATTTTGAGATTGAAGATATAATATAATCAAGTAACTTGATTAGACACTTACACTTGAAAATCAATTTGCCTTACTACGCTATAGTCATTAAAGTATTTGATTAGACACATATACCTGAAAAGATCTTAAATTAGGTTTCCTCATTCTTTTATTTTGAAAATCAATTTGCCTTACTACAATATAGTCAAGTACCTTCATGCATTTATCAAGAATATAAACAAGATGTCTTTTCTAAGAACGCAAGTAAGAGAAATAACAGTAAGATAACCAATAAAAATATACTTCATGTGGTCATGTGGTCCTTTCGCGAAAACCATACCAATAAGTGCATGCCCCTGATGACCACCTCTAATGGAAACAATGAACTCAATTAATCAAATAGAAATAATTTAAATAATAATTGGTAAGAAGTGTTCCTAACCTTGTATTTGCGTGATGAGGGCTAAGGACTCTGAGTAGGAAAGGATAGAAGGATCACTGGTTAAAGGGCTTCGCAAGAATCCTTTCTTTTCATCTTCTTCTCCCATTTTCTTTGCTTCCGTAGGCGTAGAGAGCAAGGAAGAAAAGGATCAGCGATTGAAAGGGTATCGCTGGAAAAACAATAGCACAGTTTTCTCTGAAAGGAACTCTCACCAAATTTCTTGGTTTTTCATCGGAATTCGGGGCGCGTCTATGCTAGGTCAGGGTCTAAGGCAAGAGAGCGAGAGACCGAGAGAGATGGTGCGAGAGACAGTGTTGGAGAGGGGTGGCGCGGGTCTGAGTAGGCGATTAGGTTTTTGTTTTCTTTTTTCTCTGGACGAAGGGATCGGGGAAGGAGACGGGCAAAAAAGTAATTTGCTGGAGGGAGGCGCAGCGGTTGAGCGTTCCAGCGAAAAAATTTACATCTTAGATTTAATCTACACGATTTTTGATTAAAATTCAACGGTGCAGAGCGAAAATAAGTGTGGCAGTACGTATAACTATTCATGTGGCGGATTCAATTTGAACTAAATATAAACTTCTACACATATAAATAATGCATTTAATCAAAGAAAGACAGATTATTTGACTGAAGGGTTCAGATTCAATCCAAATTTACATAAATCAATCCTGACCGTTAGAGTTTCAGGACAGCCTATTGAATTTAAGATGCATAATATAGAGGAGATATTTATTCCTCTTTTATATGGGTCCAGCCAAATTATCCGAATCCGGATAATCCGGATATCCGTTCCGTTTAGGACTCTGAATCCGTATCCGTATCCGGATCTTTTATGGATTTCCGAAAATTATCCGAATCCGAATCCGTATCCGGGAATTATCCGAATCCGAATCCAGATTCGGATAATTCCCGGATACGGAGCGGATATCCGCCGGATAATCCGGCTCCGTTTTCACCCCTAAAATAATATCAATTTATATTCATTTTTATAAATTATCTATAATTTTAATTTATGCGACGCATTTGTTCTTTAATGTAACTTGATTATTGCCAATTACAACTGGAAATTTCAATCAAGCTATCAAATAAACAAAGCTGTTAAATTTATAATAGTTCTACCTTTTAAAAACCAGTGTTGCAATTGGTATATTTAGGGTCTATTCGACGTCCCTATTGAGAATAAGAATAGGAACTGAAAATTATTGTTCACGTGAGAAAATAAATAAATTTAGTCTGAGGGAATTTTTTTTTCACACGTGAACAGTAACGCGCCAAACAAGACCTTAAAATGCTCTCAGTCAGAAAAAATGTGACAAAGAATCAGAGATTAGTAAGACGATCATTAAGAAAATGGGAATTGCTATTTTCATTGCATAATTTGAGTTACTGAGAGCAGAAAGAAAATTTTCTTCTAAATACTCTTTTTGCCCTTTTTAAAACTGCCTTATTTTTCTTCCAATTAAATGCTGCAGTAATTAAAAATTTAAATGGACAGGTAACTTCCTTATAAGCAGTGTACCTTAAAAAGAAACGTTTAATACAATAATTGTATTTCATGTTTAGAAATATAAAGTTTATTATTATTTGAGAATATATTTAACAAGATATCTTTGATAACTCCCAGGATCTCAAATAATTAAACAAATCCGTTACCTGTTTACCACCCAAAGACCCTCATGCTTCACACCTAAAACAATATCGATCAATTAGCCTTGTTAATTGTAGCTTTAAAATTCCGAATTTTTTATTAATATCCAAATTTAATATAAAATTTCAAAATATATCCGGATTGCCGGATTTTTTTCGAAATGTATCCTTTCCAGAAATTTTTTTTTCCGGAAATGGCATCTAAAACCGGAAATTTTTTTTCCGGAAACAAAGAAATTCCGGGAATTTTTTTTCCGGTTTTAGACCATTTCCAGAAAAAAAATTTTCGGTAATTCTCTATTTCCGGAATTTTTTTTTCCGGAATTCTATTGAATTCTCTATTAAAACCGCAGAGTGTCGTTGCTTTCACGAGGTACGCTCTCTCACAGTAAGTTTTAATTTATAATTTAATTTAATTTATTTATATTTTAAATTTAATTAATTTACAATTTTAATTTCATTTATTTATATTTTAAATTTAATTAATTTATAATTATAATTTTATTTATTTGTAATTTATAATTTTAATTTTATTTATTTGTAATTTATAATTTTAATTTTCTTTATTTATTTATAATTTTAATTTTCTTTATTTATTTATAATTTTAATTTTATTTATTTCTTTATAATTTTAATTTTCTTTATTTATTTATAATTTTAATCTTATTTATTTATTTATAATTTTAATTTTCTTTATTTATTTATAATTTTAATTTTCTTTATTTATTTATAATTTTGATTTTATTTATTTATAATTTTAATTTCATTTGTTTGTAATTTAAATTTATTTGATTTATAATTTAAATTTAGAAGCATTTAATTTGTAATTATTTAAATATGTAACTATTTAATGTGAAATTATTTAATTTGTAATTATTAAATATATAACTATTTAATGTGAAATTATTTAAATTCTGAATATTGTCATATTAATTGAAAAAAAATAAAAAATGCTGCAGAATAATTTTAAAAGTTTTATTAATTCTAAAATAATTTTTAATTCTTAAATAATTTTGATTAATTCTGAAATGATTTAGAATTGTTTTAGGAACTTTTTGCTTTTCGGATTTCTTACGGAGCTCTAACAATCAGATCGATCGGTTTTTGATTGAGGTAATTTTATTTTCTTTAAATTCCAAAATAGTGTAGAATAATTATTGAAAATTGTGTAGAATATTTTTACTAATGACAACACAAATTTTAATTACTTATATGTTGTTATTTTTGAAATTGCCAGACCAATCGAAATTAGAAATGACAACTATTTGTGTGAAAATGTATATTGGAGGGGAAATCCAATATAATGATGACGGGGTCTATTACAGTACCCGAGCTAAATACTCATTACCGCTAACCGTGGACCACAGTTTTGATTATCTTGTGAATGAGATTTATAAATTAGTTGGGTACAATTCTAGCAATGCAAATCTGGAAATCCAGGCCAGATTTAACATGTCCACTGATCGCCAACGTGACTACCAATTAGTACCGGTAATGAACCAACAATCATTCGAAATGATTGTAGGAATTGTGTTGTCTTTTTCACAAAGGTTACCGGTTCTGGAGTTATATGTAGAATTGGAACCGATCTATACCAGTCATATACCTGAACCTCAATCCCGACCCAGTACCAGTCGGATTCCTGTGGAACCCGACCCAATACCAGTTAGATCCCGACCTAGCACCGGTCGGTACTCTGTGGATGTAAGAATGAGACCCCGATCCAGTATCGGTAGCAACTCTGTGAATGAACCAGTTATATCCCGACCCAGTAGCAGTCATAATCATGTTGATGAAGACCCAATACCAGTTAGATCCTGACCTAATACTGGTCGGCACTCTGTTGATATACCAATGAGATCCCGACCCAGTCCCAGTGCGGTCCGCAGACATGTACGTGATTATTCTCATGTACTTGTGGATGCAATTGATTCTGATAGTTTGGCGAGTGGAGATGAGATGCTCTTCGGTGAGTCGTCAGGTTCTGATGATGATATCAGACAGCCCAACCAGTCACAACCACAATCCCGTCAAATACAATCCCGTCAATTACAGTACCCGATTACTGGTCGGGAAAATATGACACATCCGGTTGACAGTTTCAATGACATATCCAGTTTTCGGCCTGCGGATGTCGATTTTTTCGGCAGGTCAAAAAAAACATTTGATAATCCATTGGCTAAAGGTGTATTTTATGAGTCGAAAACGGCTCTAAAGATAGCAATCAATGAGTTTCATCTTGAAAATAATTGTGAGTGCACGGTTCTTAGGAGCGAACCTAGACGTTACGAAACAAGCACTTCCCCATATGTGGGTGCAGAGATGTTTTTTGTAAATTTAAGGTGTCCGCAAAGCAGAACAGTCTTTCAGAATCTTGGATTATTACCAAACAAGCACTTCCCCATATGTGCACAGTATCGGCAACACGTACTGATCATTGTCAGCTGACAGCAGAGATGGTTGCCCTTGCGATTGATAAAACCATTAGAAGGGATGTGTGCTCTTCTATAAATCATATTCGAGATATCGTCATGATGAAATATGATAAGGTAACTCCCAAGTACAACAAATTATGGAGAGGCCGTGAGCTTGCTATTGCAAATCTATTTGGGAGTTGGGAGAACTTGTACAACTTGCTTATTCCACTATTGGAAGCCATCAAGAGAAACAATCCATGAACTAAGTATTGTGTGATCTCGAAACCGATTAAGAAAGAAACTGATAGGCACTTCCACAGAGCGGCATGGGCATTCGGAGCGTGTATTGCAGCGATACCGTTCCTCAGACCAGTGATTAGTATTGATGCATGTTTCATGTCGGGACGGTACCAAGGTAGGCTGCTAATGGCATGTATGTACAATGCTGAAAACCAATTGCTTCCAGTGGCTTTTGCAATTGTGGAGAAAGAAAGCGCTGACAACTGGGGTTTTTTTATGAGATGGTTAAGGTTGGAAGTAATTGGAGATAATCGATTCTTCTGTGTCATATCGGATAAACATTTGGGAATTAAAGCCGTGTTTCAGGATCCAAATCTCGGATGGGATGAGTCTACCGATCAATGTGTGCATCGGTATTGCTCCCAACATGTCGCCAAAAATCTCTACAAGCACGTAGGCCATAAGAGAGAGGTTAGCGACAGATTCATAGCTGGAGTGAACAAATACAAACCTAGGAGGTTGCAAGAGATGTTACAAGACTTTGAAATTGGTTGTCCGCAGGCTATTGACTACCTTAACAAGGTAGGTAAGAGGAACCCTAACGATGAAGACGAGCTTCCATGTCCAGAGAAGTTATATAAAGCTTTGGACGGAGGCCACCGATGGGGGATAATGACAACAAATGGGTCAGAGTCATTGAATGCCGTGTTCAAAATTAGTCGGCGATTACCGGTTGCAGCGGTCGTGGAGGACACGTTCTATAAGTTGAATAAGTGGTTTTTTGAACGATGTAACAAAGCTCAAATGTCATGTCAACATGGTCAGGTGTGGTCCGACAGGGTAACTAAGTGATTGCAAAAGCGAATTGAAAAAGGAAGGAACATGACTGTGATTCCTTACCGTGGAAGACATGGTCTTTTTGAGGTCATGGTTAAGGGTGAAAAAATACCAGCAAGGCGTAATCAACCGAGACTTGAGTATACTCGTAGGGATTTCGGGTATAGGGTTGTTGTTACGGACAACAACAAGGTTGAATGTGAATGTCAGAAGCCTCAATTGACCGGCATACCTTGTTCTCATTTCATGGCCGTTGTCCGTGAAATGAGATATAATGAAAATTTATACGTCAACCCATTGTACCGTATGTCAATAGTGGCACAGACATGGAGTGGACATTGGGAACCGAAAGGCAACCAATGTGAATGGCCTGCGTATGAGGGCCCGAAAATTAAACCTGAGTCGAGACTGATCAAAAAAGGAAGGAGACGGCACGACCGCATACCGATGGAAAAAGACAGAATGCGTGGTCGGAGACTCAGACACCAGGCTCATCATGAGACAATTGATAGAAATGCTGCAGGTATAACTGATCAACCAAGTGTTGTTGATTTTTTAACTAAATTCACAATCTAATGCATGCCCTACACTACATGTAGAGGAGGCAGCAAGACAGGCGCAGGCAGCGGCAGAGCAACCAACAAGGACAAGTACAACCGTTTGGCGCACCCTCGGACAACATTTCAGTCTGCGTCGTAGAAATTAACATGTGTGTTTTTTTATTTCTACGTGTTAAGAACTACTTGATTCTAATGTTGCTGATTATGAAATTGTAGACGATCAAGATGGACAGTAACAACCGAGAAAAGACAGAAGAAAATAAAAACAAATGCCAAATCACTGGAAGAGATAAAAATGACTGTCCGAGATGTGTGCAGATAAAAGAATATATGCGAGTTGAAATATCTGATGATGATTTTGTAGATAAAAAAGCCTGGCTAGCACGTCGTCTGGGGGAGATAAAAAAGTCTGGCTAGCATTGTTAAGTACGTTATTTTGTGAAGCATTTGTATGTGTTGAGATTTATTTTATTTTTATGTGTTGAGAACTATTTTATTATGTATGTGTTGAGAATTATTTTATTTGTATGTGTTGAGAATTATTTTATTTTGTTAAGTTATAGGATATAGTTTCGATGCAACACACATGACAAGATAAATCAAAAATAACAAAACATAACATAAATGTATAAATAAAAAAATATACGAGGAGTCCTACAAGATAATAAAAAATAACAAGATATAATGCAAATAACAATATAAAATCTATAAATCCTACTGGCCACGCTATGAATATACATGGTGGTCCGGATACTGCGAATGTGAGAAGCGAGAAGTGTCAACCCTAGCACGCTGTGAGCGGCGCGGTCCGTCAGTGGGATCCACTGCATGTGGTGTCTGAGACGGATCCTCTGCAGGAGGTGGATAAGAAGACGACGCCCCACGATCACCGAATGCGTGGCCGGAGAATGGAGTCGGAGGTGCCTCCATATGAGACATCATTGATTCGTGCCTTGCCTGGTCAAATTGCATTTGCTCCATCTCGTTCGCCTGCTCCTGAGACAGTCCTGGATAGTAACGATAACCTGCTTGATCCTGAGACATCTGCATTTCATAAGAAATTTTTTATTACTTGTTCATTGTAAATTAAAAAACAAAATTACCTCAATTAAAGTATTATATACCGGGCCCAATTCATCGCCGAATAGTTCTTGCAACCATTCATCACCAGTCATCTCCCGCTCCTGCATCGGCTTCTGCGTCTGCATCGGCTCCCGCGTCTGCATCAGCACGTTTAGTTCATACATAGTTTTTCTTAGCTACAAACTAAATTTTAAATCAGCTTGTAAGTTCAATTTATACCTGGCCAGCATTGGCACGTGATGATAGATTATGCCCTGTGAACTCTCCCGGACGGATGTAATCCCTCCATTGTGAGCCATCATATAACCAGCCCGTCACTGGATCTAGGCCTTCAAATACGAGGCCAGCTGGCATCGGCTTCGTTCCCAAAGGATAAGAATCGTCAGATGGAATTTCCTCCCAGTTAGGTGGAACCCCCGCATCCTCCAGCATGGCAATAGCACGGTCTCCATAACCATTATCTCTGCAGAGACACAAACCTAGTCTCATTTTGCCCTTGCCAATTGCACGGACACCCTTTGTGAAAAATGCCCTGTGCCATGTGCTAACTCTCCTATCTCACGCAAAGCCTGTACGTATATTCGGAGTATAATAAATGATATATAATAAACCAATCATAAAATTCAGAGTTAGAAATATTTACAGTTCGAACAAATGTCGATCCGCTGGGAATGTATCCAGACTTGGAGTGCTCGTCTCTTGGAACCGGAACAGTACGATCCATCCCCACCACGTGCTGGCCAAACAGGTAGACGGATGCCATGCAGTTCTCCTGGTACCATTTACGATATCTTAGGAGGTCATTTATATCCCGCGGACGACCTACTTCTTACACATGATCTGCATAACGTGTCGCTTCGTTTACGTGCCGACGGTGCAGTTGCGCCCAGTTGGCATTTTTCTTTGAGCACGATTTCAACCTGTTTACAAGGTTAGTACAATAAATAAGTAAATAAGTACTTTAAAATAAGTAAACCACATATGATTTGCGAATATTACTTGTGCAACTCTTGGTGCTCGAGCGGATCCTGGGGAAGCGGTGGCTCTATCTGTTGCCATTTTCCAAACTGTTGTTAGTTTGTAATAATCTAGAAGTCAATAATACGATAATTTATCATAAAGCTTTGTTCATGAATTGGATGATTAATATCATTTTGTTGCCTTGAGTATTATTGCATTTATGGATCATTTCGAGTTCATGACTGAAATTGTGAAACTCCATAATATAGATGATATATACTCTTAAAAGGTCACTAACCAAGGTAATTAGCAGGAACACTAATTACCGCGAAAAGGTTAGTATGTGGATTAAAAGATGGTTAAATTTTACAAACCACCTGACACGAGATGTCATTTTAATCACATAGATACATGTTCTAGGAACATGGAATTTGACAGACCCCGAATGAGACATTAAATAGAATTGTGTTCGTGTCATTAATGTTTCTCATTCAGTGTCACGTTCTAAAGTATGAGGTATTTATCGTTCCCACTAAGAAATATGTATGTGTGATTGCTATCTACCGCTGTCCGTAAAAAGCAGTCATAACGGTAGCATTCCCATATGTATAGCTTAGCTGAGGAAGTGATAGTCTACCAAAAATACTATTTGTCCCTCGTATCTCTATACGAGCTATAGCATCACTGGGCCCCTTGATAGAGTTAGATTATCTGCTAGCGGTATAATTACAAGAGTAATTATATTTGATAATCTGCTCAAGATCAAGAAAAGATTCAGTTAGCAAGGATGACACACATCTACCTTGAAACTGATCTGATAGCTATGAGACAGAAGAACAGACACAAGTAAATTGTTTACTGGATCGTGATATTGTACAGTACAACATCATCTGTGTAATTGGATGGTCATGATGTGTTGCCAGACGCCACCCATGATTATAGAAGTTAAAACAGTTTTAACTCTATTTACCAACATAACACAGATCCTATTGGGTCACACCATATAGGAGCTAATTGGAGAATCTTATTTTGATTGGTTATAAATTGGTTATGATCAATGATAAGATGGTTATAATTAATTATACGTGTTATAATTAAATTATAAATGTTATGTAAAAATAACAAGCAAAAAACATTGGTTAATTTATAAACGTGTGTGACACGTTGTATAAAAGTTAACCGGTTAATTTATAAATGTGCAGGACACATTGTATAAATTACCGAAGCAACAACCGCAAGAAAAATATATATAATTATTCAGAATAATTATACGAATATTATTTGTGTTCGGGCCGAGGGCATTCGGATCTTTTCAGATTCGTCCTTATTCGCATGACATGTCATCGATCCTATCCAGATGACACGTCATCGATACCGAAACAAATAACCGCAAGAAAAATATATATATAATTGTTCAGAATAATTATACGAATATTATTTGTCTTCGGACCGAGGGCATTCGGGTCTTTTTAGATTCGTGCTTATCCGCATGACGTGTCATTGATCCTATCCAGATGACATATCATCAATCCTATCCACAAGGGCAAAATGGTCATTTCACACCTATGCCACCTTGCATGTGTAGAAACATGGAGAAGAGTGTGGAAGGGTGTGGAAGGGGTATTTTGGTCATTTCACATATAAAAGGATGAGGTGTCAATGGCATACCTTGTAAATAGGCATATGTTGAGGGGTATTTCGGTCTTTTGAGAACCTCCTCAAAAGCCTATAAATAGAGGGGTGCATGTAGAGAGAAAAAATCACTAATTCACTTGTATCGTTTCGTGCAGAATCGAATCGGTATTTTCTCTCTTTCTCGGTTTCTCTCCCAAATAGTGTTTCGGTTGAGAAAAGAAAGTTATACGTAGTTGACGTATAATCTTGCGGGTTGTTGTGGAGTATATTTACGGGATCGATGAATAGTGTTTTACCGAATTTAGCGGTATGTCAGTTTTGCTCATTTGATGAAACTGAGTAACCGAAAATTCGTGTTTACAGGTTTTCGTCTTTTCCCCGTGAATAGTGTTTTTGCAGAATTCCGCGGTTTACGGTATTTCTGGCAGAAGAAATTAACCGCTCTCTGGTTAGTCCTGGTGGATAACCGATAGAGGCATCAGACGTCTGATGCTCCGAGACGAGTCGATTCCTTCCGTGATGTAGCTCTACACGCTCGGTCTGCATTCCAACTGTGATTTGGAAACAAGGTATAAATATGTTATATTAATCTATTTAATTGGTAAGTAGATTAAAGTTTTAGAAATCAATCATGGAGTAGATCTGTAAAAGGATTAAATTGGGTTTTGATGCCAAAGGAATACTGAAGGTGGACCGCCTTGGAAAGTTTCCTGACATACCCCGTTTAATCCTGAGCTTAAGTTGGCCCTAGAAATTTTTGTTCTACGGTCATTCCGCACCTTAAGCCTAATGGGTTTTGGTTACCGCGAAACCCCAAAAGTGGTATCCGAAACCCAACAACTGTTGCATGCAGCGATCAGGATTGTGATGCTCAACAATCCAATAAAAAATAAGAGGACCGCGGTACAAGTAGAACGGCTAACAAATTTAGAATTGTAATGTTAGGTAGAAACTATAAATGTGATGACATGAATAAAAGAAAGAATAAGACTTTACTATAATGTACCTGGTCCGCCCAGGTTGTTCTCGAAAGTGCGTGGTAAACAGATGCATATGGCTGCCAATTGACCATGTTATCCGTCAGTTTCTGAATCTGGTCGCGAGGGATACTTGGACTGGAGGTTGCACCATGGGACGAGTTTTCCCAATTGTGTAGGCCTTTCCATAAGTCAGCAAAGGCGGGGCATGTCTCTTCTGTTTCTGCGCCCCAGTTCGGTTGAGATCCCGGTAACGGCCGGTGAATTTGAAATCGGGTCCACGACCAGTGTTGCAGAAGTATGGTGGGACCATGCATGGAGTGGCATGAAGGGCTGGATGCGAGGCACAGATTTCTATATAAATAGGCGAGAACAGCTCTGCCCCAGTTGTAATTCCTCGGCTCGTCCAAGTTTTCAATCATGCCGAGATACCATAGCGGTATTCCGTCCCTGCTACTGTCAGCAAACATGGTATTCCCCAGCATGTTGAGGAGAAATCCACGGACATACCTAACCGTCAATTTTCAAATGTGAGTACATTATTCAAAATATCAAATACGAATAGGGTTGTAAATAAAAAAATACTAACCACTTCAATTGTTGGTCGTTCGCATCTGTTGGTAATTTTTTGAAGCGCTCACGGACAGCTTTTTTGGCGATAAGCATGTCGTTCGTATCATTTCCTCTCTTCTTCATGAACCCCTTCACTTCATTATCTTTCACGCCTAGCAAGTCATACAGTCGGCCATGAAAACTCGCCGAGTTTGTAAATCCCGTTATCGGCTCCCCCGTAATAGGCAAACCCCAGAGACAACTCACATCCTCCAAAGTAACTGTAATATATTTGAGTTGTCAGTAAGGAATAAAAAAAATATATTTAAATTAGTTAATACCTGTCATTTCTCCGAATGGAAGATGAAAAGTGTGTGTCTCCGGACGCCACCGCTCGACAAGTCCATGAATGAGGGCCGCATCGAGGGCTATATCGGGCAATATCGCGAGCTGATATAAGCCCATTCGAATTAAAAATGGTGCGTACCTCTCATTATACTCGCATTTGTGCCGATAATGTCTCACGGTTAAAATCTCTTTACTCTAAAATAAGAACAAAATTAATTACAATATTTTTTTAATTACTTACAGAGTTATGAAAAACGAAATAAGTAAATGTTTACCTCCTTAGACGCTTCAGATATCCTGTGATTACCGTGAACTATCCACAACAGGGGGCTAAATCTATGCTTAAGTACTGGGTCTGCCATACTACAAAATTCGAACAATATTGTACATCACCTTAAATTTTTTCAAATTATTATAAACCATTTGGTATTTTCTAAATTATTCTATACTATTTTGATATTTTTTTTAATTATTCTACACCATTTGGTATTTTATAAATTAAAATGAACTAATTAATTATATTTTAAATTAAAATTAAAAAAATACAAATATAAAAACCTGAATCGCAGATCCGATCGATCAGACAATCAGAGCTCCGAAAGGAAACCAGATTCCTAAAAAAAATTTAAATTAATCGAAATTTTTTCTATATTACTAAGATAATTTTCTACACCATTTCGGTAATTTCTAAACAATTCTAGACTATTTCGGTATTTTCTACATTATTCTAAACAATTTTGGTATTTCCTAAATTATTCTAGACTATTTTGGTATTTTTTAAATTGTTCTACACCATTTCGGTAATTTCTAAACAATTCTAGACTATTTCGGTATTTTCTAAATTATTCTAAACCATTTTGGTATTTTCTAAATTATACTAGACTATTCGGTATTTTCTACATTATTCTACACAATTTTCTAAATTTCTAATTTTTTTGGACATTATTCTAAACTATCTAAATTTCAATATTTAAATAAATAAATAAAATATTTTAAACCATTAAAATGGACTAATTAATTATATTTTAAATTAAAATTAAAAAAATACAAATATAAAAACCTGAATCGCAGATCCGATCGATCAGACAATCAGAGCTCCGAAAGGAAACCATATTCCTAAAAAAAATTTAAATTAATCGAACAATTTTCTATATTACTAAGATAATTTTCTACACCATTTCAGTAATTTCTAAACAATTCTAGACTATTTCGGTATTTTCTAAATTATTCTAAACAATTTTGGTATTTCCTAAATTATTTTAGACTATTTTGGTATTTTCTAAATTATTCTACACCATTTTGGTAATTTCTAAACAATTCTAGACTATTTCGGTATTTTCTAAATTATTCTAAACAATTTTGGTATTTTCTAAATTATTCTAGACTATTTTGGTAATTTCTAGACAATTCTAGACTATTTCGGTATTTTCTAAATTATTCTAAACTATTTTGGTATTTTCTAAATTATTCTAGACTATTTGGTATTTCCTACATTATTCTACACAATTTCTAATTTTTTGGGACATTATTCTAAACTATCTAAAATTCAATATTTAAATAAAAAAAAATTACCTTCAATAGTGCTGTGAAAGAGACGGCTTGGTTTGATCTTTTTCTTCGCTGGGCGGTGCTTATAGCAACACCTCCGAGTTCGGAAATTTTTTTTCTGGTTTTGGGACATTTCCGGAAAAAAAATTTCCGGTTTCACCGAGTTTCCGAAAAAAAAATTTCCGGTTTCACCGAGTTTCCGGAAAATTTTTTTCCGGTTTCATCGAGTTTCCGGATAAATTTTCTCCGGATATAGGGCTTAGTTCCGGAAATTTTTTTTACGGAATGGGTAGTTTTCGAAAAAACCCGCCAATGCGGATATTTTGTGAAATTTTATATTAAATTTGGATATTAATAAAAAATTCGGTTTAAAATTCTTTCTAAATTGCTTACCTTTCGAGTAGAACCTATCATGCAAAAACTCATTGATCCTAGTCAGTCCGCCTTTCTCAAAGGCAGATATATACTTGATAACGTTGTGCTTAGTCAGGAAATAATTCACTATGCCACTAAACAAAATCAAAGCGGGGTAGTAATAAAAAACAATTTTGAGAAGGCATACAACAAGATTCATTGGGATTATTTACTTGAGGTGATGCAAGGGAGATCCTTTAGACCTCGATAGATTCAATGGATTAAAAATTGACTTTATAGTTCTCACTCATGTGTCAATATTAACGGATCTTTAACGAACTATTTTAGATGTCAACATGGAGTTCGTCAAGGTGACCCTTTGTCGCCTTTTTTGTACATCCTTGCAGCAGATACTTTAAGTAGATTGTTTAATATTGGTAAACACCAACAAATCTTACAAGGCCTTGGCCCTCCCTGTTTTGATCAGCGATGAGCAATGACAAATTGTCATTATGCTGACGACACGATTTTGTTTCTTCAAGCAACACCTCACAATGTGGAAAGAGCTTGGTGGACTCTTAGGATATTTGAGGCATTGTCAGGAATTCGTATCAATGAACAAAAAACAGAATTGTTTCCCATTAATATAGATGAACACTTAGCATCTGAGTTAGCTGATTTATTTCACTGTCATGTTGCTAAATTTCCTTTTAAATATTTGGGTGTCCCTTTACACAATTCTCAGATTTTACTCAAAGATTGGCAGTTTCTTCTTGATAAAATTGATAAAAAGTTACAAAATTGGAAAGGGAGATTATTGTCTATTAGTGGAAGGTTAGCTTTAGTAAATGTTGTACTTACTTCCATCCCTCTCTATGCTTTGTCTATTTTAGAATTCCAAAAGGAGTCCTTACCAAGTTAGATAGATATCGACGCAAGTTCTTATAGCAAGGGTATGAGACAACCAACAAAAAACACTCTCTATTGAATTGGCCTAATGTATGCTTAACCATACATAATGGAGGGATGGGGGTGTTGGATTTAGATATAATGAATCGGGCTTTGCTAGCAAAATGGGTTTGAAAATTTAAAGATCCTACATATAACAATCTTTGGAAAATCCTAATAACTCATAAATACGATGCAGAAAGTATTCCTTTTTCTCCCTTTAGGAAGGTTATCCTAGATATTGCTCTTTTAGTACAAAACAGTATTTTATTTTCTCCAAATTGTAGTACTACTGTATCTTTTTGACATGACAATTGGTATGGTGAATGTAATCTTGCCACCTTGTTTCCCCATCTATATAACAAATGTACAACTCCTGATCTAACTTTGCATGAATTCCTAGACGACCAAGGAGGAAATTTGATATTCAACATATATCTTCATCGGGTGGATTTGAGAGACTGGAAAGACTTACAAAATATCCTTTGCTCTTTAGTCATTGATGAAGACCATCCTCCTCTTAAAATGGAAATGGTCTTCTTTAGAGTTGGTTACGGTTAAATCATTATATCAATTCCTAAATTTTAGAGGTATCATACTCACTCAACCCACGCTGTGGTGGAATTTGAAAATACCCCCTAAAATCAAAGTTTTTATATGGTTAGTTCAAAAAAGGAAAATACTCACCAAATCACAATTTACCAAAAAAAGGCTGGACTGGACCTACACATTGTCATTTCTACCAAGAATATAAAACTGTTAATCACCTATTTATACAATGTCCATAGGTTAGGCAGCTTGGGTTTTGATTTGGTCAATGCCAAGAAGAGTTCAATAATTGACATTGAATACAGCTTTGGTTTTGAAAAAACAGAAATCTGTTTTTTTCTCATTCAATTATTAATTTTCGTCGAAATTCCTGCATGATAAAATTTAAAAGATTAAATTCGGACTCTTGAGTACTAGAATACTGGTAAGATTCAGCACCGTAATTTTTAAATGGTACAAATTACAAACACTTTTAATTAATTAATTAATAATGCAAAATTCAGATCGGAATCATACAAAGTAGGGATCAATCAAAAAAGTATATATATATAATCAGGCCCATCGTTATCATATTTTAATGAATTTGGGAATTTCGATAGAATCCAAAAATATTCAGTAAAAAATATAAAAAAATATGGACGTTCGGTTGCTATCTCGAATTTTTATTAATATTCTTCATTAAATTTAGTAAAAAAAATTAGTTTGTTATTTCAATTTTGAGATTATAAAAAAAACACAGAACCGCCAGAATTTCTAACGGTCCTGAAAAGAAATGGACCGCCAGAAATTCTGACAGTCTGGACATTTTTAAAAGTAAAAAAAAAACTGAGCAATTATGTAATTTTATATTTAATTGAGGATATTAAAAAAAAATCGGGTTGCTATCTATTGGTTATTACTTTCATGAGAGAAAATAAATTTAACTTTCTTTTCTATCTTATTTTTTGTTTAATTAATTAAAATTTAGGAGGTTAATGAGAAATTCAGTAACTGTTGTAGCTTTGAGGAAAAAAAATATGTATGAGAATTATATATGTAAGATATAAGATTGAGCATTTGTGTTATTTTTTCTAAAAATATTTGTAATAAAATTTATTTCCATATGTTACACCCCAATTTGAGAGAAAAATCGATTCTCTTAACACCCTGTTTGGATGGAGAGTAGAGAAAGGAATGAGAGGTAAAGAACAGAAGGGAATATAATGAAATAGAAAGGAAGATTAACATATTTAATATTTTCATGTTTGGATAATTAATGAGAGAAAATAAATTTAACTTTCATTTTCATCTTATTTCTTGTTTGGTTGATTAAAATTTATGAGGTTAATGGGAAATTCGATAACTGTTGTAGGTTTGAGGAAAATTTTTTTATGAGTATTATATATGTAAGATATAAGATTGAATATTTGTGTCATTTTTTCTAAAAATATTTGTAACAAAATTTATTTTCATCCGTTACACTCCAATTTGAGAGGAAACCCGATTCTATTAATTATAGTGATACAAGGTTAAACTTTTCACCTCCAACATAATTTTATCAACCAAACATGATTCAATGAAATTTTTTTGTTCCTTTCCATTCCCTCCCTCCCTCTACTCTCCATCCAAACAAGGTGTAAAAAGAAACGTTTAATACAATAATTGTATTTCATATTTAGAAATATAAAGTTTATTATTATTTGAGAATATATTTAACAAGATATCTTATTTTCTATGTAATATACCGATATGTATTTTATTTTCACTATTAAAATTGTTCTCCTCTTTTATTTATTTTTTGGTAATAATTAATTATGTACAGTTATAATTACATATTTAATTTATCTACAGAAAGAAACTTTCTCTGTATTCTTTTGTATAATTCTTGCATGTAGCTGTACCAATCCTTTAAACTCTATGTAATTTTTAACAATACTAAGCTGTTATTAATCATGTTGTAAAATTAAAATAATGAGTCTAATAGATAAAATGAATATGCATAAGTATCCAAGTATCTAATTTGTAGTACAGTTTCTTTTTCATGATTTTAATTTCTTTCCATTTTTACATTAATACACATATATTCAGCATAAATATTATGAGTAATACACATATTTCCAAGGATTGATTTGTAACTTTGTACATTCTTCTTGTCAGTTTTCTCTTTTCATGTTCATTTCTTAAAAAAAAGGCATTGTAGGGTTCAAAGCTAATTAATAGATCTACTTAAGGATCAGATGTACATCTATTATGTATGAGATGCATGAAATCCTACTCTGATTGCATTTTTTTTCTTTGCTCTCTTTCTTTGTATGCATCTATAATGTACATGCACACTTATGCTGAATCAAGTCTTACTCTATTTATTTGTGTTGTTATCCATTTCTTTGTTTGTATAGGTATCATTGAAAGAATAGATCCAATTCCTCTGACATGAAAGAAGTGCAACAAAGTAAAGCGTTTATGCTTCTTTGAAATTAGCGCATTAGTGATAAATATCAAACATTTTTTTGGCAGTAGCCATATCAATCTAAAAATATGCACATTTTTTTGTAAAATTAAATAATGAAAAAAATGCCACAAATCTAAGTAGGGAGAGGGAGGATACATATTTGTTTCATCTAACAAATAAAATTTTTCATTGAAGTTATTTCTTTATTAGTTATTTTATTAAATAAGTGGAAAAAAAGTGAAAAAATAAAATCGGTATTTAAAGAAAAAAAATTATCTTAGTTCTCAAAATCACAAAAAGTGGAAAAATAAAATCGGTATTTAAGAAAATTATTTATAAATATGCTATACACAGAAATCTCCACGGAGGAAAGAAAAGCAGATAGGTGGTCCCCGCCAAGAGCAGTTCACTGAAGTAACTCAAATTTTGGGTTTAGATCACGACCGTTTGAACAGAATTCTGACCAATCTGGTCCTAGATAGATTGCTCGGGGACCATTAATATTCGTGCCGAAACAGACTTGACGGTCCAGATTTAAAATTAAAATTTAAGTTACTTTAGGGATATGAATTTCCCCGACGAAGAGAACTGAACCAGCATTTTATTTTGGCCTCCCCCTCTCCTATCTATCACAATTTCACGAACCATTCTCATGCTCACAATCCATTCACAATCCGTACGCTCTCTTGCCATCTGGCGGAGATGCAGCACCGTCCGATCAAAATCGGACCCTCGTCCCGCTTTCCGGATCCGACCCGCTTATTGGCGAACTCCCTTCTCCACCACCGAGGGCTCAGCTCCAGTATTCTCTCCAACTTTGTTTGGTCCTCATTTTTGTAAAATTAAAAATAAATCGAACTCATATTTTCCTGAAAATCAATACAGCTTGAGTATAGTTCGTCAGTTGAAGGCTTTGGAGCTCCAGATACTACCCCGAGGTAATATTTTCTTTTTTCCTTTTTATCACATGCTAAAACTAATAGTACTTAAGGTTTGTTCAATTGTCTGTGCTCTGTTTTTGTTAATTTCAGGAGATCAAATTCAGAACCAGAAAAATTGAAGTCTTGGTTTGGCTCAAATGGGCAGTATATTCGCGAGTTACCTTGTCCCAACTGTAGAGGACGAGGCTACTCCCCATGCACTGAATGCGGGATCGATCGACCCAGATCAGATTGTAATTTGTGCAATGGCAAGGTGTTTGTTTTCTCCTCTTTTTTTTTTTTACTGGATTTTGCACCCTTTTATTTGGGTGGAGCATTTCTGTGCATATTTTTCATTGCTTTTTTATTTCCTTGAGTTCCTTTCTGCTTAGACAGGAGTTTGGAGCAAGTTTATTTGAGACTAAAATTATTGGTTAATCAAGGAATTGTTGTACAATATATTAGATAGTCTGAATTAGTCAAAGGTTGATATCTTAACTGAAGGGTAGAAGTCGAGGATTTATTGAGGCCTAATTGGTCTTAACTTTAGCTTAATTGCAGAATGGACAAACTGAAAATCTCCACGTGAACCATTAGTTTCTCGATTATACATGAAATTTCTATTTTGAATTGTATCTAGGGAAAAACAACATGTCCGCGCTGTCATGGTGATTGCGTATTATGGGAAGAATCTATTGATGAGCAGCCATGGGAGAAGGCTCGGTCTAGGTTAGCTATTAAAAATGTTACTAGAATTAGAAAATAATAGCAAGGTCTATGCTTCACCAGTGTGCGTCTTAAAAAATAGACCTCAAATTGCTTGGAAACATCAACTACTAATTTATATTTTTCATTTATCTTTTCATGAAGTTCTCTGCTGAAAGTGAAAGAGGATGATGAGGTGGACAACTTAGAAATTAAACTCGATGCTGGACGTAAATCAAAGCGTGTGTACAAGTCACCATCACCTGAAGTCATCATGAAGATTAGCCAATCTCTCAAAGTAAATTCTTTTAATTATTGTTTTTAAACCAAATTTCCTTCAAATATTTTCCAATACCATCAAGATTGGAAAGTTATCAAAAACCCCTGCATGATAGAATTACATACTGGTACTGACTTTGAGGATACAACAATGAGAAAATCAGGTTTTATTTATTGTACCAGAGAAAATGAGCTATCAGATAACATTGATTTTGATCGGCAGCTGTAATAGCTCTGAATGCAGAGTTTAAATGAAAAAACAGGCTTGTTTACCAAGCACATGATGAGAGTGCACCGAGACCCCGTCTTACGTGCTCAACGAATCGCCTCAATCAAGGTAAGGAAGGCTTCTGACATGCATGTCTTTTTCTTTCTTTTGATGTTAAAAACACACTTCTTTGACCTCTTTTGCAGTATAATTTTTTTTTTGGTGACCATTGAAATGGACAAGATATTCTGTCTCTAAATTTTATTTTCTTGCATAAATTTGGCACTTCCATTGGGTTTATTATAATATTTCTTCTTACAAGTACGAATGGATGCTTTAGGGATTTAGTCTTAAAGATGAAGGATAAGATGAAAATAAAGAACAAACTTTAGAAAGGAAAACATGTTCAATGGCCATTTCAAGGTTGTCCTTTTTTTTCTTTCTTAAAACAACCAATACAAGGTTTGATTATGTTGAGTTATTGTTAAGTTCATTGGGATAATCACGAAGATACCATTTGAACATCCTAGTAAAGGAGTGTGCTTTGGCTTTCTTTTTTCTCTGTGCAAAAGTTGCTTGCTATAGATGTAAATTGGGACATAATATTTGATGAAATTTTTTATGTGCCTCATCTATTTTGAAGAAAACAAAAGGTGCTCCTGAAGCAAGGAAACAAGCATCTGAAGTAATGAAAATATTTTTCAGTGATCCAGAGAATCGCCGTAAGAGAAGTTTATCTCTGAAAGGTACCCCTTCTTCTCTCTCTCCTAGGCCAGCACTCAAAACAAGAATTGAGGGTCTTCATCTAATTTGATATTGAGATTCTCCTGCTTTCCAGGGGTGAAATTCTTTTGTAGCAATTGTGGGGAAGAAGGGCATAGAAAATTCTACTGCCCAAAGTTAAAGCGCAAGAAAGGTGCTGTTAAATTTAGTTGCAGCTTGTGTGGTAAAAAAGGGCACAATAAGCGCAGCTGTTCAAGGAAAACTGAAGGTTATATATGCTTCTTGTGCTAATTCTTTTATAAGTTTCAAATTCTCTGTTGATTTCAGTTTTTCATGATTGTTTCTGGCAGGATGTAATGGTTTGACAGGGGCAAAGTTTCGGTGCAGTTATTGCGGGGAAGAGGGGCACAGGAGATTTTATTGTCCTGAACTAAGAAAGAATTTAGGTGTGATGCAGATTAAGTGTGGCTTGTGTGGCACAAGGGGACATAACCGTCGGAGCTGTAAAAATAAATCAAAAGAAGAGGGTGAAAAAGGAAAATAAGACAATTATGTAGGTTAGGTGTAGCTGATTCTGCCTCAAAGGCTGCTGATTATTTTTCTATGGTAGGATTATCTTTTGTTGATTGTAGCAAGGTTAATGTAAATGAAATCATGGATAATATTGGGGAACTTATCTTACTATATTGTAAAATCGACACTTCTGGTGTCAATGATTAATGAAATATGAGACCTAGCCTCACTTTTCTTTGCCAAAAAAAAAACAATAGTATTTAGCGAGTGAACCAGTGATGATCGATTTAAGTGCTTTAAAGAAGTCAAATGAAAGTGCTAAGGTGTTTTAAACTGAACTAAAGTTAAAAAATTATGTATACGGAGCAAAATTCAATAATCAAAATTTGGACTTTCAACTATTTTTATCCTTACAAATGTCTTACATTACCACTTTCTTGCTAATATAGATTATGTGGTAGATGAGCATAATTTAGTCTTTCATTCAAAATTGTTTTGTATATGACTTTACTATTATCACACGTTAAATTTAAAAGTGAGTTAACTTTATTGCTAAATGCAAGAAATGTCGTTTCTTCGTTGTCATAATATATAGTTGCTCTCGAAACAAACATTTCTTGTTGGCCTGGTTAAATATTTTAGCATAACAGTTTCTGACTTCATGCAACGCACATACTATAGAATTATAACAGTGTTCCTTAAGGTTTGAGCGCCGCATGAACGAAAACTACTCTGTTAATATCTTTACCCCTGGCCTGATCTCTGCGAGTTTGGCGTGGCAAACGTCGACGACAGAATTGCTCCTTTCGTATGTCCATTTTACAAGGAAAAATAGTGGACATACGAAAGGAGCTATCTTTACTCTTTAATCCTAATATTTCTTGCTTTCTCACATTTAAAAGTTCTGATTATTCATGCAGCTACAATAACTCGTGCATTACTTTATTAACTGTTAGCATCTCTGCACGTTTTAACTATAGGTAGAAACCGGTAATTACCATGTCTTAGGCACCGGTCTAATATCATAGATAACCTCTCTATGACAGGACCATACCAGCTAAATTGCTTCCGGCGTACCAATGCCTGCTCCCCTTGTGTCCCCAGCTGGTCAAAACCTACAAATTTCAAATATTATGTAGCTTTTGTAAAAAGAATTGATGTCCTTTCATGTATGCAACTCTAAATATAAAAGAGTGAGGCTATGCATTGCGTAGATTAATCCGTACTATTATTATGAATTAGTATCTCCATTTTTAAAATTCAAACAATCGATCAGAACCGTCCAATATTTTTTCTGTACCAAAATATACTTCTAGATCAAATTTTATTTTTTAAAATTTTTTTTTACTATTTTTTTTAGATAAGTAGAAAATCACTTGATCTAAAGATTCTAGACCATCCATTAAAAAAGCATGGCGCTGTAGTACCTCATGCACAAAAAGAATAGTGCACTTCTGACCACTACAAGCATAAGCATCTTGATCACAAACCCAAGCCACATAATCAACCTACATTTAGATTTAAAAATAAAATTTGGTAGCAAATTTAGCTAATGTTGGAATTTTTTTAGTTAACTTTCTTTATCTCTTGAACATGAGGACTTCCAATCAAAACCTGCATCTTCTAATTTGATGCGACCTTTCAAATCAGCAGCTAATTTCTCTGCCACCCTTGAGCTTCCCATGAAAAGTGTCATCTTTGGTTTTGCCAAAATTGAGATAAGAAAATTCAAATAACAGTTTCTGAATTTCGTAACTCAATGTTGGAATAGTTTGCCTTTGAATATAGACTTGCAAGTGTAGATTGAAAAAAATACAAAGAGAAACGAAAAGAAAAAAAACAATTATGTGAATTGGTATTGCATCCAAGTAGAGTTGCAAAAATTGACCTCAAGCAAGAGCTAGTTCATAGCGGCACCATCAGAGTTGATAAAATCAGCATCCTCTAGAGGTAAGCCACACTCATGTAGCAACCTCAGCATCTCACCCATCACTATGCTTACCTGTTTTTCCAATTATTAAACAAAATAAATACATACACATACCTGGGGTCACCAAAAGATGAGGTCAATACAATTTCTGGGTGGTAGACTGGTACTTCATAAATAGTTATATCCAGGATGATATTGCGTGATGTCCTTGTTGTTGACATTTGGTCCAGCTGGCAACCCCTTCAAGTTATTTACAGGAAGCAGAAGATTACGAATCAATTGCCAATTTGCCATAGCAGGATTTCCAATGGAAAATTGAATGGTAAGATAATTGCCACCTTTTTTCTCAACCAATCAAAGAAGAAATAAATAAAAATGACACAACAGCTGTGCAAATAAAGACAACATATTAGCGGAGACCAGTACTTTGTTGCCCTAGATGGTTTCCTGGTAATGAAAGAAGGAAAATGAGAATATAAAATTAACAAGCATGAAATTGAAAAATATGTAGCTGACATGATCTGATAAACAAAAAAAATGAATATTCAGAGAACGGATCTAATAACCCCCACAGAACAGAAGGCTTGATTAATTGATCAAACAGACATTAATTATTAGTAGTCTCATACAACATCTCATGTCCTTAAAAAGTAATTACTTATTGACAACCACCTGCGCACAAGTCATTCGTTTTGTTTATTTTAGTTAATGATCACCCAACCGTTCTTGCTTCAATTCATTCTGTTTTTTAGTTTCTGGCAAAAGTAGTTAATTAGGTACTGCTCTGTGTTCCGTCAGCTTTTATTGAGCTTCCTCCAAAGAAGAGTGTCCCAGTGTTGCACCAGAAGGCCAGTTTCATGTACCAGTATTGACACTACTTTATTTTCATGAGAGGACAGTCTTCAATTCCTCTCTCGTTTCAATTTTAGGAACAACTTAGATATTCATGCATGCAGCTTCTATTTTTGGAGTGCTGTTTGCAAATTCAGAAAAAAAAAAATATGCATACCAGAAATAACTGGTACCAACCAAGTAAACATGTGTTTACAGAGATAGGATGATTCTTATTCTTAGCTAATAAAGGGTACTGACAACCATGAAATGCAATAACTTCAAACTAAACCTTGTAAATTCCGAAAGTTACTTTTGTTCATTTTCAAAGGGATAATTATGGTAAGCATGTGTTTAGAGATCAGAGATGAGAGAACCTACTAGTCTATTACAACAGTTTCCCATTATATCAAGGTTTATAAAGCATGCATAAAACCTAGCGGATAAAAAAAAAGAACAAAAGATGATCTAAGATGCATTGGATTTAAGTGTTAGAGGCCTTCTTCGATATGCAACCGGATTTGAACAAAAAGACAGAAATACTTGAAACCATATGCAAGCATGAGAAACAGTATCATTTCAGAGGAAGAGAAGCATTTGAACAAAAAAAATAATATAAAAAGAAACAGTGAACAATTCATTACTTTAATTATTTCCAAGGAAGAGAAGCATATCAACAAAAAAAAATGCCCATGAACATAATTTACCCCGAGAATAATTAACTTGATAGATTTACCTAATTTAACATTAAGCAAATCAATATCAGAATCCATTTATTTAGCCCTGTACTTGGATCAATTTCTCCAATTAATCTCAACTTCCCATCAATTTACTAAACAAAGTAGAAAAAAAAAAAAACCCATACCACCAACCCTAGACTTACTAGACCATAGAAGATGGCGGCCTGGCCAATGACCTGAGCCGTTGGAGATGGTCTTGTCCTCTTTGCATAAATGGAATTCTGAAAACATATCGCAATTCAAAGCCTTCTCACATTCCTTGTACCCCCTAAGGAAGGCCAACAATGGCATGAAGGCTCAGGTAAAATAGGGATGACGATATCACAATTTTCATGGAGCGCAGCAACAACTAAGGAGCTGATGGTCAATTCAGACCTTATACGTCTGCCGGTTTCAGAATTCCATTTATGCAATGAGAACAAAAGCACCTCCGAGTTCCGACGGCTATGTCAGGTGAGTCCGCCATTTATAGGGTCTAATAGGTCTAGGGTTTAGGGTAGAAATTAGGGTTTGTGGCAGCGAGTTGTCAGCCGCAAAGCGGTTACCTAATTTTGGTATGGAGTTAATTTTATATGAGGGAGTCTTACGACTCAGTATTTTAAGTTTTTAAATTCTAATGGTCAATCTGAATTGTTTATTTTGTTCTTCATATTAATAGACCAAATTTTATATATTTTGAAAAAAAATTACTATTTTTTTATATATTTAGAAAATCACTTAATCTAAAAATTATAGATCATCCAAAAACAGTAATTTTCCAAAATATTAATATGGAGAACAAGATGAACGGTTCGGATCAACCGTTAGAATTTAAAAACTCGAATATAGAGCTGTAGCACAGTAACAAATCGTAATATGCATAGTACCATAGACTCACTCATTTTATATTATTTTTTGGATATTTTCTACTTTGCTTAGCCTTTTTTTTTGTACCACTCTAAAAAATCGGAATAAATTAAACAGCACCCGAAAAATAGGAATTGAGATTCCACCATGTTCGCGTAGTGGATCTGCGAACGGATCGCCAATCCGTTCATGTAACGGATTTGCGGAATGACCCACTAGTGCCATGACCCGTTAGACTGACCCGTCCGCATGGTGGATCCAGGCACCGACCCGTTCACACGGTGAATATGCGAACGTGGCAGAAATGCATATAACCCGCTTCGCAGGCCATTTTCCCTCTGTCCGTCGCTGTCCGTCCCTGTCTCCGCAAAATCAGATTTTTTTTTAATTAAAATTTATTCTTTAATTTTCTATTTAGTAGTAGTATTGTAAATTATATATAAATATTTGTGTAGTTATACTTTTAGTTTAGAATATTAAATATTTGTGTAGTTTTAGTTTAGAATACCAAATATTTGTGTAGTTTTTGTTTTAGTTAGAACACCAAATATTTGTGTAGTTTTTAGTTGGTATATTTTTGTGTAATATTTGTATAGTTGTTTTACTTAAGTAGTATACTTTTTAGTAGACAAAAATAGTAGTTTGGTTTAGTTGGTACATTTTTTATTTAGTTTAATTTAGTTGTGTACCAATTTAAAAATTGATCAATTTAGGAATGTCCAAAAATTGTAATATATTATTATGAGTGATGTATCTATGGACATAAGGACCTATTTGTAAAATGAACATATTTTTATTTTCAAAGTTCAAACAGTCGATCCGAACCGTTTATCTTGTTCTCCATATTAATATTTGTTTTTGGAGACCAAATTTTTTATTTTTATGAATTTTTTACTATTTATTAAGATGGGTACAAAAAATATCAAATTCAGACGATTGAATTTTGTATCCATCTTAATAAATAGTAAAAAAATTCAAAAAAATATAAAATTTGGTCTCAAAGCAGATATTATTATGGAGAACAAGATGAACCGTTTGGATCAACTATTTGAACTTTGAAAATAAAAATATGTTCATTTTACAAATATGTTCATTGTACTGTTCCTGAAATGATTGATAGAGGTCAAAATTGACAAAATTGATCAATTTAATGTTAGTATGGCGTCAACCAGTGGCAGTAATGAAAACCGTATGCAAGATGATTTACAGCTGGATTTATCACTAGTCCGTACCATATTTTCAAATATGACGAAAGAGAATATCCGTCCTCTTTGCTAGTATAAATTCGAGGAGCACAAGATGAGGAACACATATGTAAGTTTACGTTTTGACAAATGCAAATAATTTTTATTTTTATTTAGATAAAAATAGGTAAGTTATATATTTGTTTGTTTTGAAATTAAATGCAGACTCATACCTTGACGGGGACGCGGAACAATCAGATGAGTATTCTCTATGACGAGCGATACGCTCCAGGGTTGAAGAGTTTGGGTCTGTGGCATGTTTCACAGCTGACCCCTATTGTTGCAAATGTCGCTCTTCTATCTGCGTTGGTCGAGAGGTGGCGGCCGGAGATACACACATTCCACCTGCCCATTGGAGAGATTACGGTGTCTCTTCAAGATGTCAGTTGTCTCTAAAGACTGTCTATTACTGGACAGGCTGTGCCGGGTGTGGAGTACAGGGACTTCACAAAGGACGTTGAAGAACTGTTGGGACCCAACCTGATGAAGGAAAGGTCCCTCAAGAGATCGAAGGTTGCATAAAAAACGACATCAGTATCCCGCGTTTGCGAGCGGTAGTTTTTTAATAGTAAGTATTTGATTGTGATGTTTCACACACTGTACTAAATTAGTTCGTACTTTTAGTAGAAAATTGGCAGAAGAGGCGTCTGAGGAGGTGGTAGATCGGTGGACACGAGCTTCATAATGGAGCTGTTCTCTTGCTGGTTGTTCTCAGATTCCTCTGGGAACACCGTCCCTGCTTGTATGTTGCAGTGACTGAGGGACTTGGCAGACCCTCCACAGATGAATTGGGGTGCGGCAGTTTTGGCATGTCTATACCGAGCCTTATGCATTGCCTGCTGGGTATAAATTACTCTATCTTCTTTTTGTAAATAAATTATTTTATCTTTTCATCTTTTTGTAAATAAAGTTAATTGTATCTTTCATCTTATCCTTGCTGTCATACGTCATCCCTTCAGACAATTCATGTATTTCTCCCTTTTGATTTACAAAAGAAACACCAAAATTTATACAACATCAATTTAATATCAACAATTTAATAATTATATTAAAATTAAATACAAATTAACAAACATACCTCAGAAGTCGCAAAAAAAGAGCTATCGGCCTCTTCAAACCCTGATGTGTCATGAAATTGCTCAAACGGATGCCTTTCCCCACGACCCACTATAGGCACTTCCGTCTACCAAGCATAGGAATACCAGTATCCTCATCACTGTGATCTGATACCCCACCGTCCCCATTATCATCCCAATTAGCCTCTGCCTCCCCTTTCTTCAGGATCCTCGTCCGTATTGTCAGCATAATAAAGCTGTTCAGGGGTTTCAGATCGGTCCCTTTCAGATTGGACTCGGCTAGAGGACGAAGATGGAATTTGAGGTCGACCCCCTGTCAGATTGAACTCTACTAGGACCCGCTACAGATGGGGTCCGGCTAGGACCCGTTACAGATTGCTCGAGGCCCCCAAACCCTGAGTCAAGTGCAACAATTGTCTGGTATTCTGTCTGGAGTTCTGTCTAGAGTTTTTGTCTGGGGTTGGCTACCACATATAACTCTAGAAAACTTGAAAGGAGTGACCATATTCATTGTCATTTGGAGATATAACTCCCAATTGCTGTCGTCTTGTACCGGAAACTGTTGGAACCAGGTCTGGTTGCCTTGGCCAATATTGATCCTTGCGTTAATTACCAGTTCATAATTACGGTGGTCAATACGAGTTGTTGGTACACTTCCCTATTTATACTTCTAAAATCCAAACCTAAGCCGATATTGAACATTTTCGGCATTTGGTGGCTATAATAACGCCATTTGGTCCCTTGTAATACTTCACCACCAAAATAACAAGCAATTCCAATCATAAATTGGTTGAACAAACCTAATATTATAAAAAAGTGCACTAAATTAAATAATACTATAGAAAATAAATTTTTGGAAAAAATAATGAAAAAAAAAGTACCTTGGCGGCTGTCTTCAGTGAAGAATTGAAACAGAATTGATCTGGTCTGTATATAGTCTAAACCTAATCGGTGCCGCATACCCCCAGTGCGCAAACCACCGTGTCGACGGTCGGCGCGGAATCCACCCACGCGACGAGTCCACTCTGGCGGGTCATGTCGCTAGCGGGTCAGTCCGCGGATCCGTTACGCGAACGGATTGGCGATCCGTTCGCAGATCCAACTACGCGAACGTGGTGGAATCTCAAATCCGATTTTTCGGGTGCTATTTTATTTATTCCGTTTTTTTAGAGTGGTACAAAAAAAAAACAGGGTGTTTTAAAGGATAAATATTTCCCTTACATAACAAGAGCGAAATTGTATATTTATAACTTCCCTAATTTGAATCACCAGCCATTCTCATTGAATGCCACTGTAAAGTAAAAGATTTGCCGTTTTAATTATATCTTAATTGCACAATTTAAATTCAATTTAGCTAAAGTAACGGCCTCTAGGAACATATAAATTGACAGCACTATATATTACTGTAAAATAGCGCATGATGAACAATAAAATATATATATAGAGAGAGAGAGATGGGCTATGGTGCATTGCAATGCATAGGCTATGGTGTGCATTAGATCATAAATCACCAATTTAAAGTCCAAATGACCGATTCAAACTGTTCATCTTGTTCTTCATATTAATTTGTGCTTAGAGACCAAATTTTACATTTTTTTGAATTTTTTTACTATTTATTAAGCCACTTTGAAAATCACTGATCCAACGGTGACTGTTTGGAACAGTAAAATCAGAAGCCACCATAGAATCAGCGGTTTTCAAAGTGGCTTAATAAATAGTAAAAAATTCCAAAAAATGTAAAATTTGGTCTCCAAGCACATATTAATATGGAGAACAAGATGAACGGTTTGAATCGGTCATTTGAATTTTGAATCGGTGATTTATGGTCCAATGCACATCATGGCCTATGCATTGCAATGCACCATAGCCCATCTCTATTTATATATTACTAGTACATATTTCTATTAATACATCATTGTTCCTCTCTTCTATTATTTGATGCATTTTATGATTTCTTAGTGTAGAGATTATATTATGAATCGTTTTGAAGGTATTCAAGGCAGATTCAGTGCAAGTCACCCATATGATTTTTGAAATTTTAATCATTCATATTAAAATTTAATTAACATTTTTTTTGTATGTACTAGTTCTTCCTATTTCACTTTTGAATAGTGTGTTTTATTCTCAATTGAATAGGAGGAAGTTGTTTTTTATCATCCGAAACACTCTTCAATTGTTCTTAGATTATTTGTTTGATCAGAATCAATTTTTGAACTAGTAGTTAAATACAATATTATTTGTGTAAGAGATAACAAGTCAGAGTTCGCATAAAATTTTTTGCCACCACCTTTATGTTATAAGTAAAAGACTTGCATTCTCTTTATTAGAAAAAAAAAATTAGTATAGTGACTATATATAAATTTATTTCTCTTCAATTTTGCTCTTTTTTCTACCAATGTGACTTTTCAAAATAGTATGTGGTTTTATGTATAAAGCTTCAAGAAATAAAGATTCAATTTTTAATTTTTCTTAA
>JARJHM010001380.1:0-32480 GCA_033356055.1 Carex pumila | reverse complement strand
ACATTAAAATTTGAAATTCAAATTATAAATCAAACTCTTAATCTTCTTAATTTTATAAAATATTTCAACAGATACATCAGCAATTCTCCTAAAAATTGTCTTCTGCCACGATATCAATACTGATTCTAATACTTTTGAAAATCAGAAATTAAAGCAAAGATCTATATAGAAGCATGAGTGAGTCTATGGTACTATGCATATTACAATTTGGCACCGTGCTACAGTTCTATATTTGAGTTTTCAAATTCTAACGGTCGATCCGAACCGTTCATCTTGTTCTCCATATTAATATGTGTTTGGAGACCAAATTTTACATTTTTTAAAATTTGTTTACTATTTATTTAGATATTTAGAAAATCACTTGATCTGAAAATTCTGGACCATCCAAAAACAGTGATTTTCAATAAATCTAAAAAAATAGTAAAATTTAAAAAAAAAAAATAAAATCTGGTCTCCAAACACATATTAATATGGAGAACAAGATGAACGGTTCGGATTGACCGTTAAAATTTGAAAACTCGAATATAGAGCCGTAACACGGTGCCAAATCGTAATATGTATAGTACCATAGACTCATTTTAGAAGCATTTCTTTAAAGAAGGCGGATCTTGATATCTGTGCTTATACGAAGAAAATATACTAGAGGTGCCAAAAAACATTTTCAGAAATTAAAGCAAAGATCTATACTGGTTGCATTGCATTAAAGAAGATGGATCCTGAGATCTGTGCTTATATGAAGAAATTCTACAAGAGGTACCAAAAAGCTAAATATGTGAAAATAAAAGCCAACAACCAGTTTGGTACCAATCTAACAAAAACTAAACCAACTGACAACAATTGGAAACACCGAAACAAAAGCTTACCACCAACTTGCTAATTTATTATTTATTTTCATAAAAGTCTATATACAGAGAGTAAAGTTGCCATCCTATGCTTTGCAAATTAAAGTGAGTATTTTAATTTGCACTCATGTCTCTAGTTTTAAATTGTGCTTGGAGACCAAATTTTATATTTTTTAGAAATTTTTTACTATTTTTTTCGAATTTTTCAAAATCAGTATTTTTCAGAAAATTCTTGATCATAAAAAACAGTGATTTTAAAAAATTCTAAAGAAATAGTAAAAAGTTTTCAAAAAAAATATAAAATTTGGTCTCCAAGCACAATTTAATATGGATATCAACTTGAACGGTTCGGATTGACTATTTGAACTTTGAAACTAGAGATATGAGCGCAAATTAAAACGACAACTTTAATTTGCAAAGCATGGTAGCCTCTCTCTCTCTCTCTCTCTCTCTATATATATATAGAGAGAGAGAGAGAGTGACTAATGTGCATTCGTATGCATATGGCCTGATATGCATACGGTCCAAATTTGAAATTTCAAAATTCAAAATGTCGATTCAAACCGTTCATCTTGTTCTCCATATTAATATGTGCCTGGAGACCAAATTTTACATTTTTCTAAATTTTTTACTATTTATTAAGCCACTTTGAAAATTGCTGATCCAACAGTGGTTGCTGATTTTACTGTTTTGTTAAGCCACCGTTGAATCAATAATTTTCAAAGTGGCTTAATAAATAGTAAAAAAATTCAGCAAAATATAAAATTTGGTATCCAAGCACATATTAATATGGAGAACAAGATGAATGGTTCGGATCGACGTTTCGAATTTTGAAATTTTAATTTTGGACTGTATACATATCGGGCTATGCATACGAATGCACATTAGTCACATACTCTCTCTCTCTCTATATATATATTCGAATAAACTTCCAATCTCACTACTCATGAGATCAGATTTTTTTTACCTTCTTTTTTTATTTTCATTATTTCATTTCAGAACTTTTATGTTATTATCTTGTAACAAAACTGAAGTTTAATGAAAATGGAGTCATGAACCCCACTTTAGCTAAAAAAGGAAATTCATATCATTGATATGAGATTATGAGCCTAGTAGGTGTCTAGGTTTGGGCTCAGCCAGTGAGCCCATCTAGCCTAAATTTAAAAGTCTTTTTAAGTATTAACGAACTTCCTACAAACATATCCTACGTAGGATAGAAGCCCTTTGCAATTTGGGATCCAAAAGACCCAAGACCTACTGAAGATCAAGCCCAGCAGTCACAGTCAGATGCTAGGAATATTGGAAAGTCCAGCCATTTCTTGTCATAGATTATTTTATTTTTTTATTTGATAAAAGTTGAAAATCCACCAATTTCATTGCAATCATTATTTTAAATGTCTACCAAGCAAGCCAAAAACAAATATATGACAAGTATTGACACAAAATCCTTTCTTTAAGCATAACAAAACATCTTTCCTACAGTGCTCTTCAACCGTCAAGTTTCTCAACATTCAAATAACAACCAAAAATGGTCAAAACCACTTTCTCTTCCATCTCCGTTATATCTATGGCCAGCACTGGTAGATCCTTCACATCATACAACATGATTATAGAGTAAGTTTAAAAAATGAATCAACCCTTTATAAGTAGATCCTTCACATCATACAACATGATTATAGAGTAAGTTTAAAAAATGAATCACCCCCTTTATAAGTATTACACAACCAAAGAAGTCAGTGTAATAAAGTTAGCAAATATTGCTCTTTATAGTTTTGACTGAATTCCCCCTAAAGTTAATGCTATGTTATGCTGATCTAGCTAACAAAATGACCAAATAACAACACTTCTTATCAATTTAACTAAAATCATATCCTTAAAGAGGAATTAGTGCATCAATAAAACCATAAAACCATAAATCCTAATAATATTGCATCAACAATTAAATTCATTAAAGGAAGCTATATATCCAACTTCAAATTGCGAATACAAACGAACAATTAACAGAAAGATCTTCGAGAATTTCCAGTATGCCCAGCAAGCATAATTTTCTTTTCATCCTCTTTTTATAAGATTATATTTAGTTAATATTCTGTTCCTTTTAACTAACATAATTTTTTTTAAAGTTTGACTGGTATTTTAGATTTTCATATACTATCAATTTTCTTGTTTGAAATACCACCAAACTCTAATAAACTAAAAGGACTGAACTGATCAGAATTTGTCATCAGATGACCTTGTCCATTTAATCCTATCCTCTACTATATTATTAAGAATAAAAGACTGAATTGCAATGAGAGTTTATTCCATTCTAATAAATGTATTCCTACTATTACCTCTTGAAAGAAGTATGTAATTATGTATCATAATGTACTAAAAAACACCATCAACTTAGGTTTAGTGACAACAATATTATGAATGACATGAGGATATAAACATTTTAATTTGGATGCAATCTCCTAGCTATTCATCTAACCAGAAAAAATGATTTTTCATTGATGGCCTATATCGAACTTTATTCTAACCTAAATAAATTAGTACTTTATCTTTAAAATTAGTTTCGAAAAAAAGAAATTCTTGTACGTTATGATTAGTGACATATTTTGCTAATAAGATAAACTTCCACCAACCTTAACAGTTGGATAATTATTTCCAATCCATCATTTTGCTAATAATGCTTCTACAATTTTCAAATATCAAATTCCTAATTAAACCATCTAGAGATTTACTAATTGTATCATAACCAAATCATGCATATAGGAGTCATGATCACTTTACATTTAGCAATATTAATTTTTTATCCTGAAAAATCTTCAAACCTATTAAAAACTATTTTAATACCTCTACCATAGACTCAAATACATTTAGAGGTGGTCCTGGAAATGATTTGACAATGGAAATAACAGAATGAATTATATATCTGTACAAGTTGCATATAAAAACAGAAAGTACGCTAGAAATATAAAATTTGTTGAATCATATACATTTTTCAAACATTATGGAACATTAACGCTTAATAGTTAATTAAATTCATATTGGCGTTTCCCGAGCCATGGAGCCAAACTATATATATAAAAAATATATAATTAATGAGTTAATCATTGTTTATATTGGCCAGATATATAGAACTCTTTGAATTAGTAATTTCCAACAGGATTTATTATAACCATTTATATGCGCCATTAATTAACCTCTTCCCAAAGCCATTGATCAAGAGAAAAGAAATTAAAATTAATGCATTTTCTAGAAGGTTCCTGAAATCTGCGCATCTTTTTTTAATTCATGCATGGGAGTATGTCGTGTGCGAGATCGAATCATTTGCTAGTGGGCCTTTAACAGGAAATTCTTGCATTCCGAGTCACTGTTAGTGGGCCCCCGACTCAAAAATGAACAGTGATCGGCTGCCTTTAACAGTGACCGATTCTAGTTGTAGGGATAGAGGGGACAGGATTTTCCTACACCTACGGTAGATGATTTGAGTTCGTTGTGTGCACCTAGAAATTCGCCAACAATAGTGATCAAAATTCTTGAACAGTCATATGCACTCAACCCAGTTATAAAACGTACATGAGCACATGTAGAATCACTACTACAAAATACTTTTTTGCCATCCCTCCTTTATTATTGGATGTGCTTCCGCACTGATGGTACATGTCATGAGTGATAGTGCTGTAATTACGTTGAACTTTTTACCATCTGTTCTGGATAACAAACCGATGGTGTTGATAGACCCCCTCCTGTCCCCCTCCTTTGCAATCGGTTTAATTTAACAAATAGTTAGTACTAGGCGACTCTTTCACATTGGTTTGACTAAATAGACAATAGCACTGAGGGGATTACTTTTATCATCTGGCTATTTCATGATCCGTTAGTTTTTGGGTTGATCAACACTGACTGATGTCCTTACTGGACCGAAGGAGATATTTTTTAGTAGCAGTGGTGGTAAATAATTAGAACCTAGGTCATGTATGTACATTAGTTTAACCGATGGTGTTTCTCTAAAAAATAAAAGGGCGAGTCCTTGGTAATTTTCTCTCCTAGCAATCTAGCTCTAGCTTCCTGTGAGCGAATTTAAAGCAAGCAATGAATTTAAGGCGATATATATATATCCAACCATCGATGATCAGCATGCCACATTAATTTTTGAGTCATTTGGATTTAAGGCACTCCCCTTTATAGTAATTATTCCCTCAAGGTTTAATATTATTTAATTTTCTGTTATTTTAATTTATGTCATTAATTTAATTTTTTGTCTGTAACTAGTTTGACCAGATTATTAATTGTATTGTATATATTGTGAGGATGGTTCCAATTAATATCTCATGTCTTTCATGCCTCATCATACCTCATATTGTATATCTTCGTTTTCAAAGTCTAAATTGTCGATCTGAACCATTGAACATCATTTCCATACTAAAATATGCTTGAATGAAATTTTATATTTTTGAAATTTTTTTACTATTTTTTAAGATAGGTACAAAATCACTGTATTTGGACCATTCAAAAGCAGTGATTTTCTACCTATCTAAAAAAATAGTAAAAAATTTCTAAAAATTATAAAATTTCATCACTAAGTATATTTTAGTATGAATAGCCAACTAAGCTGTTCGGATCGACATATTAATTGGACTTTAAAAATGATGATACAAAATATGAGATATGATGAGGTATGTAAGGCATGAAACATTGGAACCCTCCTCACTGTGTATATATATATATATATATATATATATATAGGCTGTGGCTAATTTGCTGCCGCCATTTTTTTGTTTTGTGATGTCCAAACAACAAATCCAAACTATTAGATGTTTAATATATATTATAATCTACTTGGAGACCAAATTTTACATTTTTTGGAATTTTTTTACTATATATTAAGCTAGTTTGAAAACTGCTCATTTCAATGCTGCAGAAATTTACTGAAATCTGCGGTTTTCAAACCAGCTTAATATATAGTAAAAAAATTCCAAAAAATGTAAAATTTGGTCCCCAAGTAGATTATAATATAGATTAAACATCTAATGGTTCAAACCTTAATAATAATAACTTTGATGATATTTATCTTGAGGTTGAGCAGGAATTTACAGAAAAGTAATACGAACAATTTTCAAATAAATTTAAAAATGATTACGAACAAAAATTATATCCCGGTTGTACTAGATTTACAAAATAACAAGCTGTTTTGAGACTGTATCATTTGAAGGCTAGTAATGATTGGAGTGATAAAAGTTTTAGTGAATTATTAGAACTCATGGGAGAGATGCTTCCCGATGGCCATAAGCTCCCAAATAAATGTTACAAAGCCAAACGAATGTTGTGTCCATTGAGTATGAACACCATCAATTGTAGTGTTGTATTTGGGTTATAAAAGGTCTATTTTCTTACATTCTAGAAACACTACTTAGAGTGCACCAAACACCTTCAATTGGAGTGTTGTATTTGCGTTGTAATTGCCTTATTAGCTTGCCATATAGAGAAACTATTGGAGTGCTCCATACATCTTCAACTGTAGTGTTGTATTAGAATTGTAAATGACCTATTATATTGCCATCTGGAAACACTACTAGAGTGCTCCAAACACCTTCAATTGGAATGTTTTATTAGGGTAGTAAATACTCTATTATCTTGCCTTATAGAGACACTACTAGAGTGTTCCAAACACCATCAATTGGAGTGTTGTTTTCGAGTTGGAAATGCCCTATTATCATGCCGTATAGAGACACTACTAGAGTGCTCTAAACACCGTCAATTGGAGTGTAGTTTAGGATTGCAATGTTAGATATGTGTTCTAAAAGTTATCTTATGTTGATCACTTTTACATGTTATGTTTATGAATTGGATGCTACATGCATTTTGTTTCATGAAATTTGTGTTTATCTATAGAAGTGTTCAAGAAGATGCTCTTGGTCTTGAACCATAAAACTCTATATGATGACAAACATAAACCTCTAAAATGTTCACAAACTTGGTTATTAGCATGAAACACTAATATACCATGATAAGTTTGTCATATTGATTAAAATACATTGTAGTTCTATAAATGTTGATAAAGGCTTATTATTTAATAACATGAGTATATGAAATGTTTCATATATTGAACAGACCTAACGAATGAAAATATTATATGGGTTATGTTAGTGTCATTAATATTTTCATTGTGTCTTGAAATTCTAAGTATGAGATGTATTTCTTTTTCACATGAGAAGTATATAATGTAATTAGTATTAAAAGTTACTTATCATAAGTGGTGATAAAAATATTAGTTCATTGTATATAACTTATGCGAGAGAAAGTTATATGTCAATAGTATCATTGTCCCTCATTTATAATGAGTGATGATATTTTATGGGCCCCTTGGTAAAGTAGAATTATAATGCATGCAATATAACTAAAGTGTAGTTATATATTTATAATTTACTTAAGAGACCAAGAAAAGAATATAATACAAAGATGACACAGTCCGACTTTGTATATTATTCATAATATCATGTGGCAATGAATGAACACAAGTAATGTTATTTGTAACGTTACTTTAAAGGATCATGTATTGTAAAAGGATATTTTACATCTACGTTATTTGGGTAACTATAATGTATAGCTAGAATACCGCTTATAGTTTATGGTAATAAAATATTTTATGCCATTGCCAACATAACACAGATCCTCCATACAGGTCACACCAACTGAACAAAAAACAAGAAGGATATTTTATTTATATGATGTATATTGTTTCATATGACATGAAATAATATACATGTGATAAATAAATATCATGACTGCTTAGAACGAAGATGAGAAGTGTGCATGTATGTTGTTCGGTATAATATAGTGCATATTATATAGTATAATATACATGACACATAAATATAATAATGTGCAAAACATTGTTATAACATAAGTTTATTAAAACCCAAAATTAATATGAGTTGAGTGATGCGTCCAAAGGGTATGGTGCAAAGTTTCAGTACAATGATGTACTTTTTAAACCTTTAACACGCGTTTGAGTTGAATTGCAAGTGCACAATTCTTATCAAAGTAGTATTTTAGGTATCGATCCACAGGGAGTACGATAAAAACTTAGTTTAAACTTTAATAATAAATTTTAGAAAATAAAATAAAGTAAAGTGCAATAAAAGTAAATTGAGATGTTTGTTCTAACAATTCCTAAATTTGGGTTCAATACCCGAATAGAGAGTTTAAAACAATAAGAGTAAATGAATGAAAGAAAGATTGGTTTGCTTTCTAGATGAGGAGATCTAGAGGTATTTGGTCTACAATCCCTTGCTAACACTATTAATTCGGTAGTTGTTTGAATTCATGTATGATTTGACGAGGTTTCTAACCTAATATGTTATTAAGGGTTACTTTCGTAAATTAATAACTTGCCTAGGTAACTCGAACTTCTCGATTAAGTCCCCCACCCTAGCTACCTAGATCCATTGAGCTCTTGTTAGTCTCTCCTTTTCTCAAATATTGGTACTTCACAATTAAGTCCATCATACCAATACCTGATTTGAATTGAGATGTCCTAATTAGGGTTTGACTTCACGATTAGGTTCTTCACCAAGTTCCTAACCTTAATTTCTATAGTTCCGGCTTAGATTAAATTGGTTATAATCTTAACCTAAACCTAGGGTATTTGCATTCATAATTTGGTACTATCCTATTGATCACAGTCAATTTTGGTTCTTTCAAATCCAAAACGGGATACTACAATTCAAGTAATTATGTAATTAACACAAATGATTAAATCACAGAAATTAACATTAAATTCCATAAAACAATCATAATAAAAATAAATAACCGAATAAAATAGAATTAAACAAGTTCATGCATTAACCTAAACCCCTAGAGAGAGAACTACTCTCTCATGAAGAGATCCATTACAAAAATTGGAAAATTAAGAAGAAATGAAATAAAGGAAGTAATTACACCCTTTGACAAATCAAAAACCTCTATCTTGCCGACTTCTTGCTCAAGAAACCCTTATTCTCCTTGCTTAAAAGCTTTCCTTTCTCCAGAATATATTGCTAAGTATTGTGTGTGTGTAGAGAGAATGAAAGAATGAGGGATGTTGAATGAGAAGAGATGCATAAACCTCCTATTTTATAACCAGAATATATTTGGATTGCTTTCCCAGGATGCCTTGTCCACATTCGGCTGTAAAAACATGTCATTGGTGCGCCAAAAATAGAAACCGTGTTGAAAACGTGTAATTTTGGCTGTCTACGAGTTTAGTGCGTCCAAATGACTCCAAATTTTCTTTTTTAGTTTCTCATGTTGTAGATCTTCTTCTTAGCTTTCCAAAAACGGTCGCAAGCCTTAATCGGAGTTACGAGTCAAAAGTTATGACTGTTTTAAGTTCAGGCTGCAGTTATGCGTTCTGCTACAGTGCGGTCGGGCCACCCGCATTGCTACAGTACCATCCGCACCGGGATCTGCACCGCTACAGTACATCTTCTACATTGCTACAGTGCCCGCACTGCTACAGTACCATCCGCACTGGGATCCACACTGCGGCTGCATCGAGATCCGTGCGGATGCATCAATATTCATGCATCCGCACGGATTTTGATGTATAGCTTATTATACCTTTTTCAAATTGGCGCGCATTCAGAAATCCATCTAAGTACTTATTGGAGCCATATTGTAAACCGTGCGTCTGCACTGAGCATTTTTCTTCGGTTTTTCTTCATTTTCTGCAAGTTAAAACTAAGCAAACGCAGTAACTTGATCATAGGTGTATTCTATTCACTTTATATTCAAAATACAAGATATTTGGTGTTATTTTGTGATAACAATCAGATCGAATATGTATATAATTTAGGCCTATCATTGAGGTTGGTACCGTAGCAGTTACTGTAGCGTGCACTGTAGCAGCGGCTAGGATTAACTCTTTTAATAAGGAGAATTATACTAGGGAGGTTATATAATGGAAACCCCAGTATATTTGTATATGAGGAGAGGTAGAGAAGGTATTCAATAAGCAAGGTGCAAGAAATTTTCTGAAAATTTATTTCCTTCTCTTCCTCTCCCTCCTAGCCGCCATCCCTCTTCCTCTCATATTATTGGTTTCTCTAGTGAGAAATTATTAGAAGAACGAGAATGATTATTAAGTAAGTTCTAAACCTAGATTATATTAAGATATCTAGCAAGGTCTTTCAAATCCTTGTTTAGTTCAAGGTGAACACTAGGAGGCCGTTTCTACAAATGAAGATATCCAAGAGATCTAGAAGAGAATTCGACTTCTCTCTATTTACCAAATTGATAGTTGGTAGAGGTATATCCAAATCACCTTTAGTAAATATATTTGTGATATCCATTTGCATGCATTTGAATTGCTTTAATATAATTAGCATAATAAAATAGATCCGTAGATGTTTGTAAGAAGGTTAAAATTTTTGAATTTATTGCCTTACTACATCATGAAATCCTTCATGCAAATGCCCAATTATTTTACAATATAGAGACTCTACTAGGGTGCTCCAAATACCTTAAATTGGAGTGTTGTATTAGGGTTGTAAATACCCTATTTTCTTACATTCTAGAAACACTACTTAGAGTTCTCCAAACACCTTCAATTGGAGTGTTGTATTAGGGTAGTAAATACCCTATTATCTTGCCTTATAGAGACACTACTAGAGTGCTCCAAACACCATCAATTGGAGTGTTGTTTTCGGGTTGTAAATGCCCCTATTATCTTGCCATATAGAGACATTATTGGAGCACTCCAAACACCGTCAATTAGAGTGTCATATTAGGGTTGTAAATACCATATTATCATGCCATATAGAGACACTACTAGAGTACTCTGACATCATAAATTGAAGTGTCTTATTTGAGTTCTAAATGCCCTGTTATCATGCCATCTGGAGACACTACTAGAGTGCTCCAAACACCTTCAATTGGAGTGTTGTATTAGGGTAGTAAATACACTATTATCTTGTCTTATAAAGACACTACTAGAGTGCTCCAAACACCATTAATTGGAGTGTTGTATTAGGGTTGTAAATACCCTATTATCATGCCGTATTGAGACACTACAAGAGTGCTCTGAACACCATCAATTGGAGTGTTGTTGCATTTGGGTTGCAAATCCCCAATTATCTTGCAATATACAAACCCTACTAGAGTGCTCTAAACACCATCAATTGTAGTGTCGTATTTGTGTTTTAAAAGGTCTATTTTCTTACATTCTAGAAACACTACTTATTGTGCACCAAACACCTTCAATTGGAGTGTTGTATTTGTGTTGTAATTGCCATATTATCTTGCCATATAGAGAAACTACTGGAATGCACCATACATCTTCAACTATAGTATTGTATTAGGGTTGTAAATGACCTATTATATTGCCATCTGGAGACACTACTAGAGTGCTCTAAACACCTTCAATTGGAGTGTTGTATTAGGGTAGTAAATACTCTATTATCTTGCCTTATAGATACACTACTAGAGTGCTCCAAACAATATCAATTGAAGTGTAGTTTTCGGGTTGTAAATGCCCTATTATCATGCCATATAGAGATACTATTAGATTGCTCTGAACACCATCAATTGGAGTGTTGTATTTGGGTTGCAAATGCCCAATTATCTTGCAATATAGACACTCTACTAGAGTGCTCCAAACACCTTCAATTGGAGTGTTGTATTTGCGTTGTAATTGCCATATTATCTTGCCATATAGAAAAACTATTGGAGTGCTCTACACATCTTCAACTGGAGTGTTGTATTATGGTTGTAAATGACCCATTATATTGCCATCTGCATACACTACAAGATTGCTCCAAACACTTTCAACTGGAATGTGGTATTAGGGTAGTAAATACCAAATTATCTTGCCTTATAGAGACACTACTAGAGTGCTCCAAACACCATCAATTGGAGTGTTACTTTCGGGTTCTAAATGCCCTTATTATCTTGCCATATAGAGACACTATTAGGGTGCTCCAAATACTGTCAATTAGAGTGTCGTATTAGGATTGTAAATACCTTATTATCATGCCGTATCGAGACACTACTAGAGTGGCATAAACACCATCAATTGGAGTGTCTTATTTGAGTTGTAAATGCCCTGTTATCATGCCATCTGGAGACACTACAAAAGTGCTCCAAACACCTTCAATTGAAGTGTGGTATTAGGGTAATACCCTATTATCTTGCCTTATAGTGAAACTACAAGTGTGCTCCAAACACCATCAATTGGTGCGTTGTATTAGGGTTGTAAATACCCCATTATCATGCCGTATCGAGACACTATTAGAGTACTCTGAACACCATCAATTGGAGTGTTGTATTTGAGTTGCAAATGTCCAATTATCTTGAAATATAGACACTCTACCAGAGTGCTCCAAATACCTTGAATTGGAGTGTTGTATTAGGGTTGTAAATGCTCTATTTTCATAGATTATAGTTACACAACTAAGAGCGCTCCAAACACCTTCAATTGGAGTTTTGCATTTGCGTTATAATTGCCATATTATGTTGCCATATAGAAAAACTATTGGAGTGCTCTACACATCTTCAATTGGAGTGTTGTATTATGGTTGTAAATGACCCATTATATTGCCATCTGCATATACTACAAGAGTGCTCCAAACACTTTCAATTGGAATGTGGTATTAGGGTAGTAAATACCCTATTATCTTGCCTTATAGGGACACTACTAGAGTGCTCCAAACACCATCAATTCGAGTGTTATTTTCGGATTGTAAATGCCCTTATTAGCTTGCCATATGGAGATACTATTGGGGTGCTCCAAATACTGTCAATTAGAGTGTCGTATTAGGATTGTAAATACCCTATTATCATGCCGTATAGAGCCACTACTAGAGTGGCATAAAACACCATCACTTGGAGTGTCTTATTTGAGTTGTAAATGCCATGTTATCATGCCCTGGAGACACTACAAAAGTACTCCAAACACCTTCAATTGAAGTATGGTATTAGGGTAGTAAATACCCTATTATCTTGCCTTATAGAGGCAGTATTAGAGTCCTCCAAACACTATCAATTCGAGTGTTGTGTTAGGGTTGTAAATGCTCTATTTTTATAGATTCTAAATACACTACTTAGAGTCCTCCAAACACCTTCAATTGGATTGTTGTATTTGCGTTGTAATTGCCCTATTATCTTGCCAAATAGAAACTATTGGCGTGCTCCACACATCTTTAACTGGCGTGTTGTATTAGGGTTGTAAATGACCCATTATATTGCCATCTGGAGACACTACTAGAGTGCTCTAAACACCTTCAATTGGAGTGTTTTATTAGGGTAGTAAATACCCTATTATCTTGCCTTGTAGAGACACTACTAGAGTGCTCCGAACACCATCAATTGAAGTGTTGTTTTTGGGTTGTAGATGCCCTATTATCATGCCGTATTGAGACACTACAAGAGTGCTCTGAACACCATCAATTGGAGTGTTGTTGCATTTGGGTTGCAAATCCCCAATTATCTTGCAATATACAAACCCTACTAGAGTGCTCTAAACATCTTCCACTATACTGTTATATTAGGGTTGTAAATGACCTATTATATTGCCATCTGGAGACACTACTAGAGTGCTCCAAACACCTTCAATTGGAGTGTCGTATTAGGGTAGTAAATACCCTATTATCTTGCTTTATAGAGACACTACTTGAGTGCTCCAAGCACCATCAATTGGAATGTTTTACTAGGTTGTAAATACCCTACTATCATGTCGTATAGAGACACTACTAGAGTGCTCTGAACACCATCAATTGGAGTGTTGTATTTGGGTTGCAAATGTCCAATTATATTGCAATATAGACACTCTACTAGAGTGCTGCAATTATCTTAAATTGGAGTGTTGTATTGAGGTTGTAAATGCTCTATTTTCACAGATTCTAGATACACTACTTAGAGTCCCCCAAACACCTTCAATTGGAGTGTTGTATTTGCATTGTAATGGCCCTATTATCTTGCCATATAGAGAAACTATTGGAGTGCTCCACACATCTTTAACTGGAGTGTTGTATTAGGGTTGTAAATGATCTATTATATTGCCATCTGGAGACACTACTAGAGTGCTCCAAACACCTTCAATTGGAGTGTTGTATTAGGGTAGTAAATAACCTATTATCTTGCCTTATAGAGAAACTACAAAAGTGCTCCAAACACCATCAATTGGTGTGTTGTATTAGGATTCTAAATACCCCATTATCATGCCGTATTGAGACACTACCATAGTGCTGTGAACATCATTAATTGGAGTGTTGTATTTGGGTTGAACATGCCCAATTATTTTGCAATATAGAGACTCTACTAGAGTGCTCCCAATACCATAAATTGGAGTGTTGTATTAGGGTTGTAAATGCTCTATTTTCTTGCATTCTAGAAACAGTTCTAAGAATGCTCCAAATATCTTCAATTGGAGTGTTGTATTTGCGTTGTCATTACCCTATTATCTCGTCATATAGAGAAACTATTGTAGTGCTCCACAAATCTTCTACTGAAGTATTGTATTAGGGTTGTAAATGACCTATTATATTGCTATCTAGAGACATTAGTAGAGTGCTCCAAACACATTTAATTGGAGTGTTGTATCAGGGTAGTAAATACCACTACTAGAGTGCTCCGAACACCATCAATTAGAGTGTTGTATTAGGGTTGTAATTACTCTATTAGAATGCCGTATAGAGACAACTAGAGTGCTCTGAACACAATCAATTGGAGTGCTGCATTTGGGTTGCAAATACCCAATTATCTCGCAATATAGAGACTTTACTAGAGTGCTATAAACACCATCAATTGCAGTGTCGTATTTGATTTCTAAATGCCCTGTTATCATGCCATCTGGAGATACTACTAGAGTGCTCCAAACACCTTCAATTGGAGTGTTGTATTAGGGTAGTAAATACACTATTATCTTGTCTTATAGAGACACTACTAGAGTGCTCCAAATACCATTAATTGGAGTGTTGTATTAGGGTTGTAAATACCCTATTATCATGCCGTATAGAGACACTACTAGAGTGCTCTGAACACCGTCAATTAGAGTGTTGTATTTGGGTTGCAAATGTCCAATTATCTTGCAATATAGAGACTCTACTAGAGTGCTCCAAATACCTTAAATTGGAGTGTTGTATTAGGGTTGTAAATGCTCTATTTTCATGGATTTTAGGTACACTACCTGGAGTCCCCAAACACCTTCAATTGGATTGTTGTATTTGCATTGTAATTGTCCTTTTATTTTGCCATGTAGAGAAACTATTCGAGTGCTCCACACATCTTCAACTGGAGTGTTGTATTAGGGTTGTAAATAACCCATTATATTGCCATCTGCAGACACTATTAGAGTGCTTCAAACACCTTCTATTGGAGTGTTGTATCAGGGTAGTAAATATCATATTATCTTAGAGACACTACTAGAGTGCTCCAAATACTATCAATTGGAGTGTTGTGTTAGGTTTGTAAATAGCCTATTATCATGCCGTAAAGAGACACTACTAGAGTGCTCTGAACAACATCAATTGGAGTGTTGTATTTGGGCTCTTAATGCCCAATTATCTTGCAATATAGAGATTCTAGTAGGGTGCTCCAAATACCTTAAATTGCAGTGTTATATTGGGTGTTGTAAATGCTCTATTTACTTGCATTCTAGAAACACTACTAAGAGTGCTTCAAACAGCTTCAATTGGAGTGTTGTATTTGCGTTGTATTTGCCCTATTATCTCGTCATATAGAGAAACTATTGGAATGCTCCACACATCTTCTACTGGAGTGTTGTATTAGGGTTGTAAATGATCTATTATATTGCTATCTGGAGACATTACTGGAGTGCTCCAAACACCTTCAATTGGAGTGTTGTATTAGGGTAGTAAATACCCTATTTTCTTGCGTTATAGAGACTACTAGAGTGCTCCAAACACCCATCAATTGGAGTGTTATTTTTGGGTTGTGAATGCCCTTATTATCCAACCATATAAAGACACAATTGGGGTGCTCCAAACACCGTCAATTAGAGTGTCGTATTAGGATTGTAAATATCCTATTATCTTGCTTTATAGAGACACTACTAGAGTGCTCCAAACACCATCAATTAGTGCGTTGTATTAGGTTTGTAAATACCCCTTTATCATACCGTATTGAGACACTACTAGAGTGCTTTGAACATCATCAATTGGAGTGTTGTATTTGGGCTCTCAATGCCCAATTATTTTTCAATATAGAGATTCTAGTAGGGTGCTCCAAATACCTTAAATTGCATTGTTGTATTGGGGGTTGTACATGCTCTATTTACTTGCATTCTAGAGACACTACTAAGAGTGCTCCAAACACCTTCAATTGGAGTGTTGTATTTGCATTGTAATTGCCCTATTATCTCGTCATACAGAGAAACTATTGGAATGCTCCACAAATCTTCTACTGGAGTGTTGTATTAGGGTTGTAAATGACCTATTATATTGCTATCTACATTACTGGAGTGCTCCAAACACGTTCAATTGGAGTGTTGTATTAGGGTAGTAAATACCCTATTATCTTGCCTTATAGAGATACTACTAGAGTGCTCCAAACACCATCAATTGAAGTGTTGTTTTCGGGTTGTAAATGCCCTTATTATCTTGCCATATTGAGACACTATTGGGGTGCTCCGAACACCGTCCATTAGAGTGTCGTATTAGGATTGTGAATAACCTATTATTTTGCCATATAGGACACACCTAGAGTGCTCTAAACACCATCAATTGGAATGTCTTATTTGAGTTGTAAATACCTTGTTATCATGCCATCTGGAGACACTACAAAAGTGCTCCAAACACCTTCAATTGAAGTGTGGTATTAGGGTAGTAAATACCTTATTATTTTGCCTTATAGAGAAACTATTGGAGTGCTCCAAACACCATCAATTGGTGCGTTGTATTAGGATTGTAAATACCCCATTATCATGACTTATTGAGACACTACTAGAGTGCTTTGAAGATCATTAATTGGAGTGTTTTACTTGGGTTGAACATGCCCAATAATTTTGCAATATAGAGACTCTACTAGAGTGCTCCAAATACGTTAAATTGGAGTGTTGTATTAGGGTTGTAAATGCTCTATTTTCTTACATTCTAGAAACACTACTAGGAGCGCTCCAAACACCTTCAATTGGAGTGTTGTATTTGCGTTGTAATTGCCCTATTATCTTAGCATATAGAGAAACTATTGGAGTGCTCCACACATCTTCAACTGGAGTGTTGTATTAGGGTTGTAAATGACCCATTATATTTGTCATCTGTAGACACTACTAGAGTGCTCTAAACACTTTCTATTGGAGTGTTGTATTAGGGTAGTAAATACCCTCTTATCTTGCCTTATAGAGACACTACTAGAGTGCTCCGAACACAATTGCAATGTTGTATTAGGGTTGTAAATACCCTATTATTATGCCGTATAGAGGCACTACTAGAGTGCTGTGAACACCATCAATTGGAGTGTTGTATTTGGGATGCAAATGCTCCAATTCTAGAAACACCACTTAGAGTGCTCCAAACACCTTCAGTTGGAGTGTTGTAATTGCGTTATTGTCTTGACATATAAAGAAATTGCTGGAGTGAAACATACATCTTCAACTAGAGTGTTGTATTACGTTTGTAAATACCCTATTATCTTGCCTTATAGAGACACTACTAGAGTGCTCCAAACACTATCAATTGGAGAGTTATTTTCGGGATGTAAATGCCCTTATTATCTTGCCATATAGAGACGCTATTGGAGTGCTCCAAACTCGTCAATTAGAGTGTCGTATTAGGATTGGAAATACTCTATTATCATGTCGTATAGAGACACTACTAAAGTTCTCTAAACACCAGCAATTGGAGTGTCTTATTTGAGTTGTAAATGCCATATTATCATGCGATCTGGAGACATTACAAAAGTGCTGCAAACACCTTCAATTGAAGTGTTGTATTAGGGTAGTAAATTCCCTATTGTATTGCCTTATAGAGACACTACTAGAGTGCTCTAAACAAGATCAATTGGTGTGTTGTAGTAGGGCTGTAAATACCCTATTATCATGTCGTATTGAGACATTACTAGAGTGCTCTGAACATCATTAATTGGAGTGTTGTATTTGGGTTGCACTTGCCCAATTATCTTGCAATATAGAGACTCTACTAGAGTGCTCCAAATACCTTAAATTGGAGTGTTGTATTAGGATTGTAAATGCTCTATTTTCTTATAATCTAGAAACACTACTAAGAACGCTTCAAACACCTTCAATTGGATTGTTGTATTTGCGTTGTAATTCCCCTGTTTTCTTGCCATATAAAGAAACTATTGGAGTGCTCCACACATCTTCAACTAGAGTATTGTATTAAGGTTGGAAATGACCCATTATATAGCCATCTGCAAACACTACTAGAGTGCTCTAAACACTTTCTATTGGAGTGTTGTATTAGGGTAGTAAATACCCTCTTATCTTGCCTTATAGAGACACTACTAGAGTGCTCCGAACACAATTGCAATGTTGTATTAGGGTTGTAAATGCCCCATTATCTTTTAATATAGAGACTCTATTAGAGTGCTCCAAATACCTTAAATTGGAGTGTTGTATTAGGGTTGTAAATGCAACACTCCAATTTAATGTGTTGGATTAATCTGGACCTTCATATTGCATTGAAGGCAGTGTAGCGTATTGACAGCTCTTGGTGTACTAGCTTATAGAAGGGGAATAATGAAATGCGTGATTCCCACCTGATAGGAGAGATTCTTCCATTCTAGCATCATTCGAGTACCTTTAAACATGTGTCCATGGGGACCAATTGGCACAGTAACAATTGGAATAGCATAGTTTGTCACCTTGTGCATTAAACAGTAGCCATTCATGTGGTTTTTCATCACATAGCATCTTTTATAAAATTGACACTGTATGTAGCATCGTTTTATGCTTAAGGAATACCCCTCCAAATATTAGAACTCAATTTGAGCTGTAGCTCGAGTTCCTAATTTCATACCTTTTCCCTTCTTAGTTGAAGTTGAAGCTTGCGAGAAGGTCATTTCTTCTAAATTTCTGGTAGAGAGCACAGAGGAGGGTTATCTTCTCAATTTAGGTGAGGATTGATCCAATCCCTATCTAATTTTTTCAAATTTCAAGCTTGGAATCGAGTTAATGACGAAAGAGAGAGAAATGAGAAGTTATCAAAGGGGTGGGGTCCAATGTCAGAGGCTCTGACTCGTGTTCTCTCTCTCTTTCATTCTATCTTTTATTTGCATGGGTCCGATTTGGTGTGAACCATAGCGCTGCTAACTCGGCTCATGCGGCTATGAGCTTGTGCACTGAGTCTATACATGATGAAGGGTTCATTTGTGCTGAGGTGCTGGATTTGAATCCTGTGTAGGATTTGGGTGGACTTGGTTCTCTGTACACCATTTCATTGACACCTTGGTCTACAAAGCTGGATATTTATGCACCAAGTTCACTTATCTTAACCTATAAGTGAAATTTGGTATGATAGGTTGACTAGTGGGTCCTATTTGTAGGATAAGGTCTGATAACACCCAAATTGCACCTAGGGTTGTATAGAAAATGCTAAGGTACTATATACCAAGTGGCACCACTCAGGAGCTGCCATGTCAGCACATTCTTTAAAAATTGATAACTCTTCAACCATTTTGAGTTAGAAGGTGTATAATATATCAAAATTCATAGTTTCCAATGTAGAATATTATCATGAGTTTTAACATACCATTATCAATTCATCTTGGAGAGTCTTCATGTATCTTTGGCATTTTCCAAGCATTTTAAACATTGCCAATTTCTCATTTAGGGTACAACAATTACACACCTTAGAAAGTAATTCAAATACATATATATAATTTAAAACACGAAACACTAATACTTCTAAGTATTGCATACTGACCTTTAGTATTATTTCCAGAGCTCATCGGATACGTACAAAATAAAATAAAAATAATAAGCAGCGGGCCATGAGGAGCAGCCTGGATATTAGAGACTATCCGGTAAGAAAATATTCCAATCTAAGTTTATCATTCTAATTTATTAGAATTTCTAATTGCACTACTAATTATATTTTGTTTAAAATAATACACATTTCAGTGCCCTAGACAAGGGGGATCCTGGGCATGTAGCTATTTTGTGATGAAGAACATAGAGTTCATCATCAGAAATTATTTTAGATCTTTTCCAAAGGTTTGCCAATTAATCACTTGTTTTTATCTATCATGCATGTTTTCAGATTTATTTGTTATATATATGTATATGTGGTTAATATGTTCAGGGTTAGTTCATGCAGAGCAAATTCAGTGGTAAACCGTACAAGGAAGCATGACTACATGCAATCTGTACAAAATGGTGTAAGTAGTTCTTAGATCATGTTTTATCTCCTGATGAAAAAGGGGTCTGAATTGAATCCTTGATAGTTTTTGTTACAATGTGATATAAATTTTTGTGATAATTAATAACAACAGTTATTGGTACACTTATATGATGTGCATTTTTGTCGTTGGTATAACCAGTGGGTACAATTTTTTGAAAGCTTTTGCTAGTTTTGGGTAGGAGTATGATTTTAGTGGTATAGTATGTACTTATAGTTAATGAAGATTTGGAAATGATATGTATATTTTTGCTGGTACAATGATATATATATGTGGTCTAGCTATGTTATATATACTGCTACATATATATGTTTTGCTGGTTTATAATTAATGTTCTTATGTTACTGATATATATCTATTGTTCATTGTTGGGTACAATATGCATTATGCATGTTGTCTGTTTATAGATTGGTTAATTGATTGCATGTTTAAAATTGTTGGTTCAAATGGTGGTGTTAAAAAATGGCTAGCAAATGAAGGCTAGCTAGCTCCTAATGTTGGCGTAATTAAAAATATATATAAAAATCACCAACGGTTCAAATTAATACAAATGTCAAAGATAAGATAAGAATGCCAACAGAAATAAAAACAAAAACAATGGAGTATGTGACCTTTTGCCATCGATAAACAAATCCAAAAGTTGTGGTTTTAAAAACCTCTGCTATCGCTTTAAAAACACAAGCGATGGCATGGAACGCGCAATAGACCCCGTTTATGACACTCGTTATGTAAGTAATGCCATCAGTTGGTTAATCTAAGCGATAGCATACATGCGCAACACCATCGGTTCTGACTGGATGGCAAAAGTTAACACATCTCCTATCGGGGCGATATGCATCGGTTCAGAACCCGATGGCGAAACGCGATTACAACCGATATAAAAGGGTTTTTTTGTAGTAGTGAATATGAAATATGAGCCTTATCATATTGACCAAAAATGGAAATTTATGTAATTAAAAAAAAAAATTTATGGTCATGTTTGGTTGTGGATTAAAGAGTGGAATAAGGGCTTTAGGCCTCACTTATTCTACCAAACGTAATTTAATTGAGCCAAACTAAATTGGCTTAAACTAAACTAACTCTCTAGGTGGTTTAATTTTAAGTGAGTATGAGGTCTAACTTTTCATTATTTTTATTATTTTTAATCACTTTTAAAAAAAATAAAATAAGCAATTTTTTTTTTTCATTTACGTATAAAGAAACTTATAACTTTATCAATTATAAAATAAATATATTTTTTTAAATGACATAACTTTCTAAATCAACAAAATATGCAATCTAAAAAATAATTAAATAAAATATTTTTTAAATTATACTACAAAATAATAAATTTTTTGTTGATCAACCTAACACATTTTTGACAAATAAATAGTACACATATAACTTTAATTAAATAAGATTCATTAAATTCAATGTGCTTCTCTAAGATATAGAATTAATTTATACATAACTCGTTTTCTTATACAATTTCTTTCAATCAAATGAAAAGAAAAAAAAAATACAAAGAATAGTTTTATTATTGTTATTACAAATTTTGTAGAACAAAATAATTTGTAATATCAAATTATACCTTAAACCATCAAATTATTATCAAACAAGGAATGATTTAAGTCAAGGTATAACTTCAGATATCAACCAAACATGAATAATGTAGATCGACTAAGTTGGAATAACTAAGTTAAGCATCATTAACTTTAGTCCACAACCAAATATGACCTATATGATTTGTTTTAAATCCTTTTTATGTATTTTGTGGAACTACAGTATTTTTGTTAATTAAATTAAGTTTGTTAATTAAATTTGATTGTAAGATAATAAATTTATGGGCAAATAAGTGGGAAAAAGCCATTATTTAATTAACAAACTTGATTCAATGGGTAATATTTTAACAGAACGTAGCTTTATACATATTTTAACTTAATCTTAATAATAATGATATTAACTTATTAAATATAAATTTTTTAATTAACATATGGATCTTTTTAATTGTGTTTTTTCAATAGTTGAGCTTGCTTGGTCTTTTAAAGTTTAATAACTACTACTTGATTTCTTTTTCTTTTTTTAATATGAAACCGTTCACTTCATTTTTATTATTTTTTAAATGCCTCTTTTTATTGAAGAAATTCTAAAAGCTTCATTTCCATATAGAATAATACACAAGTAGTTTAAATTTATGATTTATATTTTGTTGGGACATTTTATGCTTTTGTACTATGTTGTTCTACTGGTAGAGTAATTTTGGTAATATTTTGAACTTTATATATATTTGTGAAAGGAAGAATGGAAATGAACAATAAATCTAACATACTTTGTTAGACTTTTGATGTTGTCTTGCAATTTCTTTTGATTATCATTTGTTTCTTAATATATATTAAGTTTAAAGCCCGTACATGATAAGTATATTTTTAGTGAAGCATTAGTACCTCACTTAATAGTTCTTAGTGTGGCGTGATAAATTCGTGGAAGTCACATTATGTAACTTTATACCGAATAAGCTATAGCATAGAATGTCTATGTTAAAAAATATTTTATAGAATAAGCTAATATCATGTATTATAATTTTTTTAAAAGTTGTATAACACGACGTTTTGTTAATTTATTACCCCTACAATCAAGTTTGTTAATAAAATAATAGTTGTTAAATAAACGGGAGTAAATAGGGAGAAATAAGAGAGGGAGAGATGAAAAAAAGTAAGACCTATAAGGAAATTTTGTTAATTATTTGAAAGAGGGGTATTTGACTTGTTGATTTGGAGAGAAAAGACATTTAATAAAATTTTCCGATTTCATTTGATTCAATAAAAAAACCAACAGAAAGCATTTCATCTTTTGGTTCTTTACCATTATTTTTGAAGCATATGATGCAAGTAATGCTTGGAAGAAATAAATGAAGGATTTATTTGTATATATACTAAGAAATATAATTATCTGTATGTAACCAATGGGGAATATCAGGTCCAAATTTAAGATGCTTTTCAATAAAATATTACAGTTTCTATCGTAATATCCAACAAGTGACAATCATTAATTGTGCTGATAGTTTTTGATACAAAAGTTATAGTCTATAAAACATTACAGCTTCCATTGTATACATCCAAAAGTGACAATCATTATTTTCTGGTTTACAAATTATTCATAATTATAAGAAGTTAAGCCTTTATTATATACCAAAAAGAAAAGATAACTGTTGAGAAGCGAAGACCTTCAAGCAAAAAAAAGTTTTTGCATGTCAAGTTCATAAAGTCCCTCACAGAAAACGCAGATTATTCAAAGCGCTAGAAAATATATCTTATTTTTTTATAATAGTGGTAGTAGGCAAATTTTCATAAAACAAATTTACAGTCACACACAACGTACACAAGGATCAAAGAGAATTATTATCAGTTTCTCAGGGGCACCACCAGGTACCACCCAACAAGAATCCCACTCAAGTACAATGAGGATTCAATGTTTATTTATTTATTAGGGTCTGTCTTAGTAAAGGGTGAATTTTAATTTGTTGTGGAGTTTCGTGCAGATTTAGTTTGATTTTGTCTGACATAGTTTGAAAACAATAATGTATTCTGTGTTTCATCCTAATGAAACTGGGGGCAACTTTTTCTTTGAGCATGCTGCAAAATAAAATTATAACCATGGGAAATTAGAAAAGAAAAAAGAAAAGGTTAGCACATTGCTGTAATCTGCTTCATGTGCAGTTGCAGAAGAAGTGAGGAGACGGTATATACATCACATATGCAATGATTGTCAATTTTTCTCAAATTGCTTCCACCTGATTCAACAGCCAAGGAGAATCAATATTCCAGAGTAAGACTGCTAATTCTAATTATAATTGTTTAGATTTTGGAGATAGTGGCGAAATAGCATGTCCAACGAAAAATGCAAAGATTGCAGATTGATGATTCAATAAATCTCCTATGAGGTGTTGGCTATTCATTTGCATTGTTTGAATAGAAAACAGAAGATATCATTGAGATGATGACTGATGAGGCTAGTAGGTTCATAGATTTGGTCCCAGCCAGAGCCAGTGAGCCAGTGAGGCCATATAGCCCAATAATAAGGCCTATATATGACCTTAATTTGTTGCAAATCAAATAAGCTGTGTAAAAGTTCTAAAACTAATGAAGCTTCCCACAAACCCCACTTCAATCAATGGAAAAGTTTAAACAAAAGAAATATACCCATATACATATGTTAAGGTTTCAAGGACTATCATACTACATGTTACCACATCTTGCTGCTGTCAGGCAACTTAGGAACCAACATCACTATAGGGCCTCCTTTCTTATATCTTTAATTTCTTTTATAATCTTTAGCCGGGACATAATATTTTTAATTAATGTTCATTTTTTTACTAATATGCGAAACGAATAATATATAGGTTCTGAACCTGAATAAAAATCCAAGTTAACCAGTCCTGAAAGGCCCTAAATCAACCAAAAAGAGTACCCTACTATCACTAAGTTATCGGCGGGCTACCATTTAGAGATTTGAAATTTGGAGCATAACCAATGCCTGCTATTGTTTGTAGGACAGTCACTGCTGGAAAAACCATGCACTCGTCCCTGGGGTTGAATTGCAGTTCTCGATTTGGGATCCAAAAGACTGCAGGTGAGCTCTGATCCAGAAAGACCCAAATGCTTACTGGACTAAAGTCCAGCCATGTCTATCATAGATATATCTATTTAGAGGTGGTCGCGGAAATGATTTGGGGATGGATGATCTAAGATACAGTCCTTGATTGTGGAAATAATTATGATTAGATAGCTAAGAAATTTGAATTATACTGGGGGCTTAAGGCTGTTTTATATCAGGGTTTTTATTTACCAAAATATTCAGCAAACAGAGATAAGAACTGCATGCACAAAGGAATCAAACTCCATATTTTCTTTTTCAAGATTTTATATGCGAAATTCATTATCAAATAGAACACATATAGCACAGCTTCACATGAGACTCCAATGCATGGACAGATGTTCACAACTTTACAATTTAACTTTCAATTCAAATACGGATATCCAAATTTGTACTTTCAAGTTTCAATCAAATTCCATATTTTTCTTTTCCAATTCACATCAGATTCCACTGTGAAGTTTAAAAAAAAAATAGAAATAAACAACAATCTAAAGAACAACTTTCAGGTAACTATCAATAAGCCTGGTACTTTTGGTTACTATCATATCATATGATTAATGCTAATATTCAGGCCAGACTGGGATTTTGGTAATTCTAAGGTAGCACAGCTTTATGTGTTCATACTAATATTTGGGATCGACGGAAAACATTAGTAATCCCAATTTGATTAATTCAGACTTAGGTATGGAGACAGAAGTTCATCAGAGTCTCCATTCAGAACAATTTTGGTAACGACGGCAACTGCCACAAGTCTGGTATTGCTGGTAAGCTCCAGTTAGTCTGGTATTTCAATTATCTAGCATAGGACTTTGACTTTTGATATCCATAAAATATGACTACTATCCAACTATTTCAGATTCAAATTCATATACTGATATCAAAACACATCAAAAGGAAAATGTAGCAGCAGACAGTTCAAACTAAACTCATGACAAGGCTGGTATCTTTTTGTGCCAATCAGACATGTGTGGTATCAAATTAGATTCAGATACAAAGTCAAATTCAAATGTGGCAAAATATACCCTCTCCCGTTGTTAAGCGGGCATTATTGAGGAATATCCTCACCCGTAGGCACCATTGAGAATGTGTCACGGTAGTCCCTATTTCACCGTGTAGGGACACCATTGAGGATCATTCACCAGAGCATGCAAAGGGTCCGAGGTCGGAGTTCAGCAGCTGTTCTAAACCTGACACACGTGACAGAAAAACAAACAGAGCAAACAAAACATATTGAATATCTTTATTCCAAATTTGACAGATATACCAGAGTTTTAATCCTACTTCCCAAAATCACACTTCTATACACAGAAAAACTTGAACATTGAAAAACAAATATTCTGGTCCAATGGGTATCTAGCTACAGACTGACAAAACAAGTATGCACAGACATTTCGTTCTTTCGGTAATATTTAGAGGTATACCAAACTTTCATGACCAATGAAAAATGCAAGTTTAAAACAAATGTAGATAATTTTACTTAATTACAATAAAAATATATATAATGAAGATAATGTCGAGCAAAAATAAATAAATATTTTCCTCATTTCTCTCAAGCAAAAAAAAGAGATGTAAAGACCCTAGCTGCCGCCGCTGCCTCCCTCAATCTTCCACACCTCTTCATTTCGTCTTTCTCACCTCTTCTAGTTACTACATTCAACATAGTGATACCTTTCCCTCTCTCTCGCCTCTATCTCCTTGAAGAGAGAGAAGAATGAGGGAGAGGGGAGGGAGCGGAGAGCGCGGTATCGTCGGACTTCGAGCGGAGCACAACAGTGAGCAAATCCGGTCGTCAGAGTGCGGTGACAATCGGACGAAAGCGGATCCGGTCGTGAAAAGAGATGGAGAAAGAGATAATATGTGTTTAAGAGTAGATATATGTGTGTATATATATATATATATATATATATATAGAGAGAGAGAGAGAGAGAGAGAGAGGCTAATACGCTTTCGGCAGCATTTCGGCCGAAGTGCTGCCACCCCATTTTCAATTTTTCAAAATCCAAATGGTCGATCCGAACCATTCATCTTGTTCTCCATATTAATATCTGTTTGGAGACCAAATTTTATATTTTTTGGAATTTTTTTGCTATTTATTAAGCCACTTTGAAAATCGCTGATCCAACGGTGGCTTGCCAAACAGTAAAATCAGGGGTTCACCGTTGGATCAGCGATTTTCAAAGTGGCTTAATAAATAGCAAAAAAGTTCCAAAAAATGTAAAATTTGGTCTCCAAAGAGATATTAATATGGAGAACAAGATGAACGGTTCGGATCGACCATTTGGATTTTGAAAAATTAAAAATGGGGTGGCAGCACTTCCGCCGAAGTGCTGCCGAAAGCGTATTAGCCTGTCTCTCTCTCTCTCTCTCTCTCTATATATATATATATATGAGGAGGGATCAAGTTATAACATTTTTTGAGTTACAACAAGCATTATTTATATTTTCAAAGTCCAAATAGTCGATCCAAACCATTAGATGTGATCTCTACAATAAAATGTGCTTGGAGACCAAATTTTACATTTTTTTGAAATTTTTTTACTATTTATTAAGGTGGATACAAAAACTAGTCAAATTCATACCATTGAATTTTGTACCCATCTTAATAAATAGTAAAAAATTCCAAAAAATATAAAATTTGGTATTCAAGCACATTTTATTGTAGAGATCACATCTAACGGTTTGGATCAATGATTTGGACTTTGAAAATATAAATAATGCTTGTTGTAACTTGATCCCTCCTCTATATATGATTAGATAATTAGAATAATTTACGAGATTTCATAATAATAAATGAGTTTAGATTTAGAAAGGAGGGTCATTTGACTCATTGTAAGTCCCTTTTTTTATCAATGAAATCGTTAGTAAGCATTTAAAGCCACTAACTTTAAAAAAAGAAGAAGATAATGTCAGACATATATTTTGAAAATGTCAAAGAATTGCTTTTTGTTAGAATATATATTTTACAAGTACATTTATGATCAATATATGTAAATTTAGGAAAAGAAAAACAATATATGTTAAAATTAATAAATTAATCATCCTTTGAAAAATTCCAAATTTTCATTGAAATATAAATAAAATTTGTTTTATAAAACTTATGTTGATGCCAACTTGATTACAGTACTTGTCGATGTTTTCCTTTTTTCTGGGTGATGATAAGCCAATCCTTGATGTTGCGTGTGAGATGTTTAATAATGACTTAATTACAAAAACAATTAAATTTTCAATTATGCAACGACTTGCATTTACTAATTCAATGTCAAGTGTCAACTGTCAATTCCCTCCAAGTGGATCACTTGTTAAATTTCTTGGAATGGATGTTTTTAAGATTGTGTGTGATCGATGTTCATCATTGCTAGAAATATAAGCACTAATTCTGCATAGGTTCATTCAATTAGATTATAATTATTATTGTACAAATAATTGTATTTCGACTGAAATACAAATATTTTAAATAATGACTTCTCGCCTGAGCAGTCGATCCAATCCGCTCAATGCATTATTTTACATGCTAAAATTTACTATTATAATTCCTATTATTTTGAATTTTTGAAAGATGAACATGAAATGATATATTGTAAAAAAAATGTTTCATATCAAAAAGAGTCATGAAATAATAATAAAATAAATTTTAAAAATAGTAAAATTAGGTAATTAAAAAAATGACATGTACAACGAATTATTGACCAATTACAATTGACCGTAATTTAAAGTAATTTATGTTTCAACTAAGTACGAATATTTATACAAGAGTTTTATTGCCACCACTGACATAGCAAGCGGCCGCCAATTATATATTTACATATAACTTATTAGACTTGTAATACTTAGTTTTATGCATATTATGATGCTTTTGTGTTTTTTTTAAAATGGTTGCCTTGTATTGGGGGCATGGTTTAATGCTTTGGATTATGCTTTTGTTTTTACTTTGCATAGCTGTATAGACTTGCCATTGTTGATTTTAGTACCAATTTTAGGTACTAGATCAATTATGTTATGGATTTTGATTTCTATAAAATCGGTGGTAAATACCATTATTTTTCAAAAAATATAAATTTACATATAAAAAGGTTATGACTAAATTTTTTCTTGAACAATCCTCTTAATTACCTCTATTTTTTTTTTTTTGAAAAAGGTGATTGTCCGTTTCATTGTCATGAAACATAAAAATCTTACAAACGCAAAACAAAACCAAAAAAGAAAACCAAAAGAAATAGCAGTCATAGGCCCCAAGTAAGTGGTGTGCACACAAGCACCATACAAAACGAGTTAATAACATGCACAAAGTCTAGCAGTAAGACACATAAAGGGCTGGGGAAACAAAATAAACAGTCATATACTACAGTATTTTTCACTCTTGAGTCGCCTGAGATCCATTCCAGCAGCCTCTCGTCCCCCATTTGCACTATCTAGATAGACATCTCATCCATGTCTTTTGGCAGCCATTTATTCACTTCAGTTTGCATCTCCTCACTAATTAAGTTAACATGTCCAATATATAATAATAGAAACAATAGTCATTAAAACACATATCATTCCGTTGTTTCCAAATACACCAAATAACTGCACTCTCAACAATGAGGAAAGCAGTTATGGCATTTTATTCATGTTGAGGGCAAATTGAATAACATCCTCCATAGATTTTCAATTATATCTAGCTCTCGAGCAAAAAAGCATTGAAAAAAATAAATGATCAGAATTCCCCTCCATAGGACAAAATTGACAGCTAAGGTCTCCCTGCCATCTTTTTTTCCAGTAATTTGAGCTTAGTTAATATTTTATTTTTACTCATCAACTACATAAATGCTCTGATTTTTGATGGTACATGAAGTTTCCATCAGAGAAAGAGCATGAAAAAAATAAAATAAAATACATGGATCTTAATTACCTCTATAGATCGATCAAGGTCTATATGGTCAATTCATAGCGTCCACATCTCTAGGATCAGTTTGAGAAATTAACCATTGATTAACATGTACTTATCCCGGAATTCAGGAAAACTTTAATTGAAACTCCCATAACGTTGCTCGCTGTCAATTAAATATGAATTTGTCTTTTGAGAAGTTAAATATTACAGAAATCACTTTCTCAACAGCTCATAGGAAAGCAGACAGTTCATCCAACAATAGTTGATTGTTGGCTTTGGATTATTAGAAATATGAACTTAATTAATATGTTATTTGGCTGTTAAGAGGATCCAATTTATGAACCATTTGGTTGGAAAGAAATCAAATTTGTTTTAATGATGCTAACTCATTACCAATTAAATTTATTGATGCAAGAATTATTTCATTGGCTAGTTTTTGGTGTTATTCTTGATTAGATAATTTATTTTTAAAATTAAGTATAATGTTCCCTTCTGATGTTAAGGATCTCCCAGATCAAATTAAGGAGAAAGAGGTAAGAAGTTCAGAATTGGCTCAAGTAGTGGATCTTCTAATGTCCATTTTCTAAGTGGACAATTTAGATGATATGCAGGGTTTTGGAGCTGACAACTCTCCATCTCCAATGTCTGGAGAAGAAGAGAATGATGAAGACTTATTAGATATGTAGTACTTAGTTTTATGCATTTTTTGATGTTTTGGTTTTTTCTTATGTCGTTGCCTTAGTTGTGTGCGTGCTATGATGTTATGATGTTTTGATATTTTTTTGGTTTTTGTTTTTGTTTTGAACAACTGTATAGACTTGTCATATTTGATTTTGGTACCAATTAGGTACGAGATCAGATATGCTATGATTTCAATGAAATCAGTGGTATATAGCACTATTTTTCAAAAAAAAAAAATGTTATTTGGCAATCAAATGTAAATTTAAGTTAAAGATAAATATTAGATAGATGAGAATTATGTTTGAAGTTTTTAATTAGGCTGTCATGAAAAATTAAAATTCGTAAAGTACATAATGTAGATGAGAGGGTTAAATATTATTTAGCAAGTATATAACATGTCTAAACAGTTTCATACAATATATCATTAAAGAGACCTCTAGATAGAAATAAATAAGAAAATAATATAATTGACTAAGTATTTTAGAATTTATAAGATGATAGGTCTAAATTATATACATATTCAATCTGATTTTTATCACGAAATAATACGAAATATCTTGTATTTTGAATATAAAATGAATAGAATACACATAGGATCAAGTTACTGCGTTTGCTTGACTTTAATTTGTAGGAAATGAAGAAAAAATGAAGAAAAATAGAGAAAAATATTCAGTGCGGACGCACAGTTTGCGATACGGCCATAATAAGTACTTAGATATATTTCTGGATGCGAGCTGCAGATGCACGGATTTCGATGCAGATGAAATCTGGACGCACAGAAAAAGTCCAAGTCCATTGCGGACGCACTGTAGTACCAGTGCAGGTGGCCTGTTCCGCACTGTAGCAGTCAGCCAAAAATAGAGTTCGAACTTAAAACAGCCATAACTTTTGACTCGTAACTTTGATTTAAGATTGTGACCACTTTTTGGAAAGCTATGAAGAAGATCTACAACATGAGAAACTAAAAAAAAAGAATTTTGGAGTAATTCGAACGCACTAAACTCACAGACAGCCAAAAATACACGTTTTCAACATGGTTTTTATTTTTGGCACATTATGGACGTGTTTTGACAGCTAAATTGAAGGATGTGTGTTTCGAAAGTTATCTTTTAATAATAATTTATGTGTTGTTTATGAATTTATTACAAATATTATTATTCTTGTTCCTTGAGATTTATATGTTATATCTTTTGTGTTGGGTTTTGACGGTTCAAACCCATTGATTAAGTATGTTGGGGTTTTGACGGTTCAAACCCATTTATTTGCTTAAGGTGCGGAATGACCGTAGAACAAAAATTTCTACGGCCAACTTAAGCTCAGGATTAAACGGGGTATGTCAGGAAACTTTCCAAGGCGGTCCACCTTCAGTATTCCTTTGGCATCAAAACCCAATTTAATCCTTTTACAGATCTACTCCATGATTGATTTCTAAAACTTTAATCTACTTACCAATTAAATAGATGAATATAACATATTTATACCTTGTTTCCAAATCACAGTTAGAATGCAGACCGAGCGTGTAGAGCTACATCACAGAAGGAATCGACTCGTCTCGGAGCATCAGACGTCTGATGTCTTTATCGGTTATCCACCAGGACTAACCAGAGAGCGGTTAATTTCTTCTGCCAGAAATACCGTAAACCGCAGAATTATGCAAAAACACTATTCACGGGGAAAAGACGAAAACCCGTAAACACGAATTTTCGGTTACTCAGTTTTATCAAATGAGCAAAACTGACATACTGCGAAATTCGGTAAAACACTATTCATCGGTCCCGTAAATATACTCCACAACAACCCGCAAGATTATACGTCAACTACGTATAACTTTCTTTTCTCAACCGAAACACTATTTGGGAGAGAAACCGAGAAAGAGAGAAAATACCGATTCGATTCTGCACGAAACGATACAAGTGAATTAGTATCTTAATCCTCTCATGCACCCCTCTATTTATAGCCTCTAAAATGATGTGAAAAGACCAAAATACCCCTATGACAAGGCATGCCACCTAGGGGGGTGAGGTGTCATGTGGATAAGATCGATGACGTGTCATCTGGATAGGATCGATGACATGTCATGTGGATAAGCACGAATCTGAAAAAACCCGAATGCCCTT
>JARJHM010001379.1:0-32612 GCA_033356055.1 Carex pumila | reverse complement strand
ATGGACTAGGAAACGTCCTAGTATGTTTTTTTTGTTTAAATATGGAGTTCTGAGGCTTATGTAAAACGATTGATGTCTGATCAGCTCACACCTAAATCTGATAAGTGTTTCTTTGTTGGATATCTAAACAAACCAAGGGATTTTTCTTCTATAATAGGGCAGAGAAAAAAGTATTTGTTGCTCGAAATGGTGTATTCTTGGAGAAAGAATTTCTCTCCAAAGGAGTTAGTGGGAGTAATGTGCATCTCGAAGAAATTTGAGATACTCAAGAAGATACTCCTACTACTCATGAGGAACCACAAGACATTGTGGAACCTATACAAGAGACATTACCATTACGAAGGTCTGATAGGGAACGTCGCGTACCTCAGAGGTATTTGTTGCTCATATCAGAATAACGCGACATATTATTGTTGGACAACGATGAGCCTACGACGTTTCGTGAAGCAATGGAAAGCCCGGACTCTAATAAATGGCTTAAGGCTATGAAATATGAAATGCAATCCATGGAAGATAATCAAGTTTGGAGCTTGGTTAATTTACCTAATGGTGTAAGAACCATTGAGTGTAAATGGATTTTTAAGAAGAAACTTGACATGAATGGGAATGTTTACATTCACAAAGCACGTTTGGTGGAAAAATATTTCAAGCAAATTCATGGGATAGACTATGATGAAACTTTTTCACCAGTTGGAATGCTTAAGTCAATTAGGATACTTCTAGCAATTGCCGCATATTTTGATTATGAGATTTGGCAAATGGATGTCAAAACCGCTTTACTTAATGAAAACTTGAACGAGGATGTGTACATGACATAAGGAATAGATCAAAAGGGCTAATTGGATTGAGCAAAAGTACATACATTGACAAGGTGTTGAAAAGATTCAGCATGCAAGATTCAAAGAGAGGATCTTTACCTATGTCAAGTGGCATAAGTCTCTACAAGAATTAGTGTTCTTCGACACAAGATGAGCCAGACCGCATGAGTAAGATTCCATATGCTTCCGCAATTGGATCTATCATGTATGATATGCTTTGTACACGTCCCAATGTTTCATATGCTTTGAGTGTCACAAGCAGATACTAGTCAGATCCAGGTAAGGGTCATTGGATAGCAGTGAAGAATATCCTCAAGTACTTGAGAAAGACTAAGGATGCATTTCTTGTTTATGGAGGTGAGGAAGAGCTTGTTGTATCTAGTTATACAGATGCAAGCTTCCAAACTGACAAAGATGATTTTAGATCGCAATTTGGATTTGTATTTTGTCTCAATGGAGGAGCTGTAAGTTGGAAGAGTTCCAAGCAGGAGACAGTAGCCGATTCTACAACAGAAGTTGAATATATTGCTGCATCAGAAGCAGCAAAAGAGGCTGTTTGGATAAAAAAGTTCATTGTTGAACTTGGTGTGATTAAAAGTATTGAAAATCCAGTGGATCTCTATTGTGATAATAATGGAGCAATCGCATAGGCTAAAGAGCCAAGATCACACCAAAAGTCCAAACACATTCTTCGACGTTTTCACCTTATTCGAGAGATTGTGAATAGAGGTGATGTTAAAATATGCAAAATAGCAACGGATGCAAATGTGGCAGATCCTTTGACTAAACCTCTCTCGCAAGTTAAGCATGATATGCATATTAGAGATATAGGTATTAGATACATGAGTGATTAGCTCTAGTAATTATGCTACAGAAGTTGATAATTTAGATGTTTGTTTGTATGTTTATGTTTTATGAATGAAACAATGTAATGTTTCTTGAATAATTTATTGCTTATTATTTATCATCAATTCAATGAATTAGATCGTAAAACTTTATAATGGAATGCAATATTATTCTAAATAGTCCCTAGTCTTTATTATTAGTCGGAACAATAATAATTTAATAGACTAGTATGTTGATTGATTGTGGATGATCAGGTTTTACGAATCATTGATATGGGATATCCAATGCAATCACATGGATACATGTTTAATAAACATGGTATTGGATAGACTCGCTATAAAATACTGTATGGATTATTATGTGTCATCAGTTTTATATTTTGTTGAATCCTTTGACTTGAGATCATTATTGATTTTTTCAATGAGGATTATATACTTTAATGCTATCAAAGGTTAGCCTTAACCAGGTAGCTATAAAGGTAGTAATTGGGTATTGTTATACTAAATACACCTCTAATTGAACAAAAACTAAAAATAAATTGCAATTGAAAGTAAATATATGAGTTTAGAAAAATTTGACACGCGGGATGTTAACGAAGTTCGGCAAAACAAAGACCTACATCTCTGGGGCTTCGCAACCTTGAGTGGTGCGCCTTTCTATTACCCAATACGAAAGGATTACAACTTGTGAACCGTTGAGCTCTTACACACTAAGCGGGAAGTCAAACGACCAACTCAAAGAGATGAGAACAAGGTCTCTTAAATCTAGCTACTCAGGAGAAAAACTCAATAGATCACTCTAACCTAATCTAATGTGAGATTAGTGAAGTGTGTTTGAAGTTGTTTGTGTTGGGTTTTGACGGTTCGAACCCATTAATTAAGTCTGTTGGAGTTTTGACTGTTCAAACCCATTTATTTGCTTAAGATGCGGAAAGAACGTAAAACAAAATTTTACTTCTAACTTAAGTCAAGGATTAAACGGGGTATGTCAGGAAACTTTCCAAGGCGGTCCACCTTCAGTATTCCTTTGCATCAAAACCCAATTTAATCATTTTACAGATCTACTCCATAATTGATTTCTAAACCTTTAATCTACTTACCAATTAAATAGATTAATATAACATATTTATACCTTGATTCCAAATTCTAATTGAAATGCAGCAAAGCGAGAAGAGCGACATCTGGGAATGACTCGTCTCGAAGTATCAGACGTCTGATACCTCTATCGGTTATCCACCATGACTAACCGGAGAGCGGTTTATTTTATTTTTTAGAAATACTATAAATCGCAGAATTATACAAAAACACTATTCACAGAGAATAAGACAAAAACCTGTAAACACGAATTTTTCATTACTCAGTTTCATCAATGAGCAAAACTGAAATATCGTGAAATTTGGAAAAACACTATTCATCGATCCTTTAAATATACTTCACAACAACCCGCAAGATTATACGTCAATTACGTATAACTTTTTTTTTCAACCGAAATACTATTTGGGAGAGAAATCGACAAAGAGAGAAAATACCGATTCGTTTCGACACGAAACGATACGAGTGAATTAGTATTTTAAGGACAAGGCATGCCACCTAAGGGGGGTGAGGTGTTATGTGGATAGGATGATGACGTGTCATCTGGATAGGATCAATGACATATCATGCGGATAAGGACGAATCTGAAAAGACCCGAATGCCCTTGGCCCGAATACAATTAATATCTGTATAATTATTCTGAATAATTTTTTTATTGCGGTTGTTGTTTCGGTAACTTTTATACAACGTAATGTGTATGTTTATAAATTAACCGTTCTTTCTACTTGTCATTTTTATATGACATTTATAATTTAATTATATCACGTATAATTAATTATAACCATCTTAATATTAATTATAATCAATTTATAATTAATCAGTAAGATTCTCCGAATAGCTCCTATATGGTGTGACCCAATAGGATATGTGTTATGTTGGTAAATAGAGTTAAAACTGTTTTAACTTCTATAATTATGAGAGGCATCTGGCAAAATACAACATGACCATCAAATTACATAGATGATGTTGTACTGTACAATATCATGATCTAGTAAACAATTTACTTGTGTCAGTTCTTTTGTCACATAGCTATCAGATTAGTTTCAAGATAGATGTGTGTCATCCTTGCTAACTTAATCTTTTCTTGATCTTGAGTAGATTATCAAATATAATTACTCTTGTAATTATACCACATGCAGATAATCTAACTCTACCAAGGGGCCCAGTGATGCTATAGCTCGTACAAAATACGAGGGACAATAGTACTTTTGGTAAACTATCACTTCTTCATCTAAGCTATACATACGAAAGTGCTACCGTTATGACTGCTATTTACAGACAATGTTGGATAACACTTACACATACACATCTCTTAGTAGGGACGATGAATACCTCATACTGTAGAACTTGACACTGAATGAAAACATTAATGACACAAACACAATTCTATTTAATGTTTCATTCGGGGTTTGTCTAATATCATGTTCCTAGAACATATATCTGTGTGTTAAAATGACATATCTTGTCAATGGTCTGTAAAACTTGACCATCTTTTAATCCACACATTAACCTTGTACCGGTAATTAGTGTTCCTATTAATTACCTCGGTCAGAGACTTTTTAAGAGTATATATCATCTATGTTATGAAGTTTCACAATTCCAATCATGAACTCGGAATGATTCATAAATGCAATAATACTCAGGGCAACAAAATGATATTTTAAACATTCAATTCATGAACAAAGCTTTATGATAATTTATCGTATTATTGACTTCTAGATTATTACATTAACAGTTTGAGAGATTTTGAAGTTTTGAGCTCTCACAACAATGAAGTAGGCTAAGCTCTCAGAAAATTGCTTTTGAAATGATTAAGGTCGGCTGAGATGATTTGGGAAGAAAGCCCAATCACCTATTTATAAGGTCAGCTCAAAAATGAGCTGTTTAACATAAAACGTTACAACGTTTTAGTTCAAAGTACGATTTTTAGGTTTAAATTTTCTGACAGCTCAGCAAAATGTTGTAACGTTTGTAAAACATTATGTAACATTTTAGCCTGTAAAAAACTTGATCAAAATGGAACCTCTTTGAAACTTATATTTAATTAAAACGTTACAACATTTTTAATAAACATTGCAACGTTTAAATTTGAATTCTAATATTTGGTACAGCTATACTTAATCCTTTGACATCCCTAAAACGTTACAACATTTCATGTTGTTACTGTACAGCTGGGCTTCAATAGTTCTTAGCTATTTAAACGTGACAACGTTTATATATCGTTATGACGTTTTTAAATCGTCACAATATTTATAAAACTTTATAACGTTGTAGCTTGTTCCTTACTTTGATCATTTTGTTCCTTCTGACAAATATAAAATGTTACAATGTTTTATCCTTGTTTAGATAGCCTCTCACACTTTACCAAATTTCTAATCTTACAATTTGTATTCTTGATAAGTGTCTTCATGACTTATTTAGTCCAAGTATTCCATAATCCAGCTTCATTCGACTTGAACCTGCATATCTTTCAGAAATAGAACACATCGTAAAATTCAATAATTGTATGTTTTTGCAAATTAGTCAAATAGACGAAAAAGATTATTGCTCAACCAATAGGTATATTATGAATCATGTGAAGAAATGTGAGTGATCAAGATGGAATTTATCCCTCTCATGTATTGAGAGTATGATATCTCTGGGCCCATCTAGAAAGATAGATTGAAAAATGCATGGCCATGCTATATGGTTGGTAGTCAATCATATTAAAGTCAATCTAACTTTGGTATGAGAAATCAAAGATTGTACTGTACAAAGTTGACACATATCCTGCTTTGAGTACAATCAAGATATCAAGTGATAAAGGGATTAACATAAATAATTGTGAGGTACTTGTCGGATATTGACATTCATATAATTTGGGTAGTCATAATGTCCTGCTAGGGACCGCTTATGATTTGTGTGCCGAAAAGGATTTTAGCTCACTGCCAATATTATATGAACCTATTGGGTCACTGTTGTACCTTAAAAAGTTGCCAATTAAATAAATGGAGAATTGGTAACTATTTTAAACATTTGGAAAATGCTAAATGTGCATGAAATCATCCCAAGATGAAAAGAAATGGCATATTAGAATTCATGACAATATTCTCTATGCAAAACCATGAACTTTGATATTTTATGCAAGTTCTAACTCAAAATGGTTAAAGAGTTATGAATTTTCAAAGGAAATGTTGACATGGCAGCCTCTGATTGGTGCCACCTCAGCCTGGGTACCCTTAGCATTAACTCTAGTCACTTTGGGTACAAAGTGGGGTATACTAAACCTAAACCTTACAAGCTAGGCCCATTGTCAGCCTCTCAAGGAGGATTTCGCTGATTCCCAGAGATGGGTGAACTCAGAACAAAGGAAATGAGCCTCATGCACCGAGATGTCAGTGTCTCGTCTCACCATGCACCAAGCTCAATCAAAATCAGGTCTGATTAAGACCCCGGCACCTCAGTGCGTTTTGACCCCTTCGATCTATATACTCTCGATGTCTCATACACCGCGCACAAGCCTATGCTTGGCTCATGCTATACCAGGCTCAAGTAAGAGAAGAGAGAGATCAGAGAAAGAGAACTAACGTATGGGCTTCACTAGTCAGTCTCTTCCTCTCTTCCTTCTTCCCTTTCTCCTCGTCTCCGACGATGGAGAACGCCGATTCCGGCGGAGCAAAGCTCAAACCATGAAATTGAAAGCACAGAGAAGCTTCTTACCTCAAGACAATGCTATTTGAACGATTAATTTGGAAAGAATGGTTCTGGATAACTTGAACCCGAGATACCCGAATTGTAAAGCCTTATAAAATTAGAGGTAATGAAAGGAATTCTGAGCTCTCTGAGTGCTTAAAGATGATCGCTGGAGATTAAATGAAACCTTTAAATGCTCAATTTAAAGAGTATATGCCTAAATTGACTGCTAGCACACTTGTATGCACGAAAGTAGTGTACAGTATATCCGAAAATGGAAATTGAACGTTAGAAGTGTCTGACACCCGAATTAACTTCATATGCAGCTGTTAATACACCTGTATAACAAGACAAGATAGATGAATCTTCCTTCCCACACCTAAGGAGAGGCATAACTCCAAATCACCCAATCTCAGCCCTTTAAAAATACAAAATCAAGGGCACTGGTTGCTACATCCCATGAATAGCCAGCATGGTATGAATTGATTGGATTATAGTTCTGCAAATGACACCATAAAGGCTGGAGCTTCAATCCCAAGCATTGAAATCAAATCGAGACAAATTAAGGGTGTTGATGCATGCCAGCATAGGCTCAGCTAACCCTAGACCTCTCCTGCCTTCAAGGCTATATATACATGATCAAATGAAAAGAAAAAATAGACAATAGATACACCTGAGATAGCCTCTAGCAAGCTATAAGCTACATATACACAAATCCACCATACTGGAACATACCAGCAAGCTTGAAAGCTAAAGTCCTTCTTCCTTTCTGTTGAAATTAGGTAATAAGAAGGGTATAGATACAATGTAAAGCCTTGGAGGCCAGTTCATGTACTTTGATTTGATTAATAAAGCTTGTTTCTCCTTGAATCTTATTCTTTTGATCTTTTCATTCACATTTTCTTGTTTCTCTTTGGTTCTGCTCTAATCCTTTACTTTGAAATCATGTAAATACCTTTAAAAATGTATATAAGCATTTAAAATCCAAAGCTTCATTGTCTTAATACAAAATTCTTATAAAAAATCACATTTTAACCTATTTTTCTATATTCTTCTGATCTTTTCTTCTTCTCTCCCTCCCTTAATCATTTTATAAATTAATTATAGGCAAAAATGAGTGTAGTGAGCTAGATGGAATCCTTGCTCATTTACACCTATGATTTCTTTACAAAAATGATTAAAAAGGAGAATAAAGTGACTTTAAATAAAAGATAAACACACAGGGCTATTCAAAGTGAGCCAGCATGGCATCCTTTATAGTTCTCAACCTAATGATCACATGAAAGGGCCTATTTGCAAATAAAATTAGAAAGATAGTGAAGTTATGCTGCCAAAATAGCTAATTTCACTATTTTGAAGGGTTTATTGGCAAATAGTGAGAAACTAAGGTCCAAAGTGTAAAAAGACAGCAATCATGTTGCCATATGTCATTTACATCTTTGAATCTATGAAGTTTTGATGATAATGCCTTGAAAACAAGTGTAACGGTACCAAAATATGGTTTCTCAAACATTCAGGGGCCTCCCTGCATAATCTAGAAGTCCTGACATGTTTTAAATATTCTAAAATGATGATTTGATGAACTCTTGAGCTTTGATCTTCCTTTTATCTGATACTGGTACCAAAACAGTGGCTTGAGAGCCCTTGAAATCTGTTGTAAAGCCAAACCAGACCCTAAAGTGACTTGTACCAGTCCCTGGTACCATACTAAGCATGTCCTCAGGACTCAACTGCTTTAAAAGTATCATTGGTACAATAGTATTCATTAAAAATGTGTATATATGACCCTTGTCTGCAAATCTAGAAATTCAGATCAGTAAAAGGACCAAAGTGAAAAATGGACTTCACAAACAAATAAAGCACATTAAAACACACAAAATTGATATAAAGTTTGTATCATTTGGACTTTCCTATCAAAAGTTATGGATCTTCAAAGTTCAGCTTTTAAAAAAAAATGAAAATTCTGTAATTTAACTGACAAAATGACCTTCAATACCCCTGGCTCTTGTTCAATCCTTTTGACTGAGTAAATGGAATAAAAAAATTCTGAAATTTGAAAAAAAAATCCTTAACATATACATCTTTGAGTCTGTGAAATAAAATATGCATATCATACACATAAATTATGGAAAAGTGAATCAAAAGAAACTTAAATAATAAGTCCAAATATGTTCTTCATAGACAGAACCAATTTCAGTCCAAACCAATGCCTTTGCTAGGCTCAGAATAACTTCGAAATGATCTAAATGATCTCTCGGAATGTCCAATTAAGCTTTGAACCCTCTGTGCCGACCTTTGGTATCAATTTGGTATTGAAACCGAAACCACAAAACTCAAATCATGCTCAAAGCTTCTTTAAACATAAAATTAATACTTCCAACATCTTCTATAGCCTCACACAATCTAAAATAACTAATTAATTGAAAGAAATCATGAAGGAATCAATCAAAATCAATCTGGAACTCAATCGGTACCAATAGGTACTGTAGATGCTCATTCCGCCACCTCGGATGGTCGCCGGCGATCGACAATGGCACCAATGGACTCCTGGCAACCTCACGATCACAACCATGCCATATCGTATACAAATTTGATTTAAATTATAATTATATAAATATCATATATAAAATAATAATAAAATATATATATTAATAGCCATATCGTATCCTTCATTTTTGAAAATTGCCGTATCGCCGTATCCGTATCGTCTCAATATTATTATAGTATTTAACTATTTTTCTATACAAATTTGATTTAAATTATAATTATATAAATATCATATATAAAATAATAAAAAATATATATATATATTAATAGCCGTATCGTATCCTTCATTTTTGAAAATTGCCGTATTGCCATATCCGTATCGTCTCAATATTATTAGTGCTTTGAGATTTGTGCAGCACGTATTTGAACGGTTGATTTTCAAAAAGGTCACACAAATAATGAAATAATGAAACTCTTGATCTTCTTCATTTTATAATATTTTATAATAAAATAATTTATTTCTGTTGCAACGCACAGGTACAATACTAGTATGTACGTTATTATGTATATATATAAAATGGCAATCAAATAAGCGACAAACTCAACAAGGAGCTCTTGCATAGACTTTGAGTTTAAGTAAATACAAATTTAGAAGTACTTTATTTTTATAGAATGACATGTATGATGACACATATATATTAGTTAGCGTGGATCATTCAAGACATAAAAATCAACAAATAATTCATATTAATTATGTTGCTCCAATAATTGTACATAGCTTTTGCATATCCTACTTGCATAATGCTCTACAGGATTTTTCATAAAAAAAATCAATGCTCTACAGGATTTTTCATAAAAAAATCTTATTGTAATCATAAATGGATTTCTTTCTACCTACCATGTGTGCTTGTCCAGCAAGTTTAGAATGAGGAGTAAGACAAGGACTGCAATATCTTTACCAAGAAGGCGACCGTGGACGAAAAAACTTCCATCAAACGTAACTTATCATTCGAATGTTTAATTTCAGAGGTCAACCTTAATTTAGAAACTTTGCAAATTGATAGACATACACAGTTGTTCTGGTGTGTATCCTAACAACTAATGTATCAGCTCCCAAAGCCCCTGTACTCCACACTCATCATGAGCATTATAGTAATTAGCAAACTGCACAAAAAACTAACATCTTGTAGGATAATCATCATCTCATCCAACGGCAAGTGAAGCAACAGTCTCCGGGCACCATTGCTTAAACAAACCCATGTAGGCCCCGGTCACAGTACATATCGAAAATGATAGCTAGTTGGTAAAGACCTAACCACCTCAACTGGGTCGGTCCTGAAGAATTTGGGGTCCGGGGTGTTGGGATTTCGGGTAGGTTATAGTACGCAATTCGAAACAGTTCAAGATGTTCACTACCCGAAAACCAGAATCCAAGTATAAAATTAATTCTAGGATTAAAACAGATTTTACCACTAGACGCGCAGCGGAATCTTCAAGTCTAGCAGTAGCCTTCTTTTCCTTTCCTTCGTGTCAGATCCACGCAACACTCCAGCAATCACGCCTCTATCAATATCCACGTGAACAAAGTTGATAAACTTCTGTAATTTGATATGCTAATACCGAATTAACAACCCCTCTTTCTTTCTATCTCTCTTTTTGTTTTCTGAAAATCTGAATGATAATGGCCAACCGAATTATAAATAGATCACTGCATATTTATAAAGTATATGCACCAGTTCATTTGAGCCTATTCATGGCATCAATTCGTTGAACCCTTTCAGAAGACTTATCCATTTTAGATCAGATCAGAATGTCAGAAATTCGGGCCTAGCCCAATAAAGAGTTGATCCATATTAATTATTAATATGGCCCATAAATATTTTGGTCTGTACATTTCTAAACAGTCTCCCACTTGTACTAAAGTCAAATATTTTAAACTTGTTTTCAACCTTGTTCTTGTGTGCGACTGTTGGGCGCAAAAAGTTGCACAGCGTCAAATTAGCTAACGGTGCGGGTTTTTTATGTGTGGGTGAGTGGAAATGCTACTCCCAGCTGGGTTCAATGCTCTGGTCCTTTGAAGTGAACATGAGTAGATCACCGAACTCAGGGAAAGGCATCCACTTGGGATTTCTTTCTCCATTCCTTATGGTTCACCCCCTGTGACAACCTACGTTCATAATCAGTTGTCGGAGGTTTTATTATTTTCGATTGTGGAGACGTTTAAACTCTCAACGGGCGTAAGCCTCCGCCGTTAATTACATCAGAAAGACCTTTCGGGTCAGACTGAACACCTCATGCATTCCAAGATTTGTGCCTATTTGGGTTGAACCGAATAACGGGGCTAAAAGGGGGGCTCATGTATGATTTACTTTGGTCATACGGTTGGTTCTCATTTAACTTTGGATTTCTTTTTAGTCAGTTATCTTAATGTACGCATGAAAATATGGATTTCACATTTTTAAGATGAGGACACACATGAGGAATGTCATTTATATATTTTTAACTTAAAAGGGGGGCATTTAAATATCATTTTTATATTTTTATTTTATAAATATGTCAAGAGAGGGGCATTTTGGTCATTTCAGATTATGGATGAGACATGGGTATTTTCGAATGTTGTTTGGAATTATAGAGGATTGAATTTGGGTTCATTTGAAACTAATTTGAGTTGATTTGGACTTAGTATGAAAAAGTTATGGTCAAAAAGGACTTGAAAGGACTTATTTGTAAAGATTTTATGTTTTTAGGGACTTGTTTGTAATTTCTGGAGGACTTGAGGCTGTGATTTGGGCTTTTGACAGGGTCTGGGATGTAAATTGGGCCTTTAAGGGCTTGTTTAAGGAGGTTTTATGCTGACAGGGGTGTTTTTGTAAATTTATAGGGACTTCTCTGCATATTTTAAATAAACATAGGGGTTTATGTGCAAAAGGGGATCTTCTGATCACATGTGGACTTTAAGATTAGCGCAGGGCCTTGAGATTTGGGATTTTGGGTCTTGAAGATGTGCACAAGCCATTGGATTGAGATCATTGGGCTTTGAGATTGGTGTAGAGATGATTTAATTAAATGGGTTTTGATATTTGGGCTTTTAGAGCCTTTGAGATATGTACTGGGCTATCAATTAATGCGCAAGGCTCATGATTAATTCACTTGATCTTCAAGATTTGTGTTAATCTCTTTTAACTAGATTGAATCTCTGACAAGAGGGTCCCATATTGTTAGTGAGCCGTTGGATATTTAATTTGAATTTGATTCATCGAATTAAAGTGGTTGCTTTAAGATTCGTGTTTCCTGCTTTGAAAATTGTGCAGAGGGGTTTCCCATCTAGGGTTCATCCCTGATGAATTGAGTCCAGCGGATCTAGGCTACGGCAGCGCCGGCCAAGGGCATGGTTGTGATCGTGAGGTTGCCAGGAGTCCATTGGTGCCATTGTCGATCGCCGGCGACCATCCGAGGTGGCGGAATGAGCATCTACAGTACCTATTGGTACCGATTGAGTTCCAGATTGATTTTGATTGATTCCTTCATGATTTCTTTCAATTAATTAGTTATTTTAGATTGTGTGAGGCTATAGAAGATGTTGGAAGTATTAATTTTATGTTTAAAGAAGCTTTGAGCATGATTTGAGTTTTGTGGTTTCGGTTTCAATACCAAATTGATACCAAAGGTCGGCACAGAGGGTTCAAAGCTTAATTGGACATTCCGAGAGATCATTTAGATCATTTCGAAGTTATTCTGAGCCTAGCAAAGGCATTGGTTTGGACTGAAATTGGTTCTGTCTATGAAGAACATATTTGGACTTATTATTTAAGTTTCTTTTGATTCACTTTTCCATAATTTATGTGTATGATATGCATATTTTATTTCACAGACTCAAAGATGTATATGTTAAGGATTTTTTTTTCAAATTTCAGAATTTTTTGATTCCATTTACTCAGTCAAAAGGATTGAACAAGAGCCAGGGGTATTGAAGGTCATTTTGTCAGTTAAATTACAGAATTTTCATTTTTTTTTTAAAAGCTGAACTTTGAAGATCCATAACTTTTGATAGGAAAGTCCAAATGATACAAACTTTATATCAATTTTGTGTGTTTTAATGTGCTTTATTTGTTTGTGAAGTCCATTTTTCACTTTGGTCCTTTTACTGATCTGAATTTCTAGATTTGCAGACAAGGGTCATATATACACATTTTTAATGAATACTATTGTACCAATGATACTTTTAAAGCAGTTGAGTCCTGAGGACATGCTTAGTATGGTACCAGGGACTGGTACAAGTCACTTTAGGGTCTGGTTTGGCTTTACAACAGATTTCAAGGGCTCTCAAGCCACTGTTTTGGTACCAGTATCAGATAAAAGGAAGATCAAAGCTCAAGAGTTCATCAAATCATCATTTTAGAATATTTAAAACATGTCAGGACTTCTAGATTATGCAGGGAGGCCCCTGAATGTTTGAGAAACCATATTTTGGTACCGTTACACTTGTTTTCAAGGCATTATCATCAAAACTTCATAGATTCAAAGATGTAAATGACATATGGCAACATGATTGCTGTCTTTTTACACTTTGGACCTTAGTTTCTCACTATTTGCCAATAAACCCTTCAAAATAGTGAAATTAGCTATTTTGGCAGCATAACTTCACTATCTTTCTAATTTTATTTGCAAATAGGCCCTTTCATGTGATCATTAGGTTGAGAACTATAAAGGATGCCATGCTGGCTCACTTTGAATAGCCCTGTGTGTTTATCTTTTATTTAAAGTCACTTTATTCTCCTTTTTAATCATTTTTGTAAAGAAATCATAGGTGTAAATGAGCAAGGATTCCATCTGGCTCACTACACTCATTTTTGCCTATAATTAATTTATAAAATGATTAAGGGAGGGAGAGAAGAAGAAAAGATCAGAAGAATATAGAAAAATAGGTTAAAATGTGATTTTTTATAAGAATTTTGTATTAAGACAATGAAGCTTTGGATTTTAAATGCTTATATACATTTTTAAAGGTATTTACATGATTTCAAAGTAAAGGATTAGAGCAGAACCAAAGAGAAACAAGAAAATGTGAATGAAAAGATCAAAAGAATAAGATTCAAGGAGAAACAAGCTTTATTAATCAAATCAAAGTACATGAACTGGCCTCCAAGGCTTTACATTGTATCTATACCCTTCTTATTACCTAATTTCAACAGAAAGGAAGAAGGACTTTAGCTTTCAAGCTTGCTGGTATGTTCCAGTATGGTGGATTTGTGTATATGTAGCTTATAGCTTGCTAGAGGCTATCTCAGGTGTATCTATTGTCTAATTTTTCTTTTCATTTGATCATGTATATATAGCCTTGAAGGCAGGAGAGGTCTAGGGTTAGCTGAGCCTATGCTGGCATGCATCAACACCCTTAATTTGTCTCGATTTGATTTCAATGCTTGGGATTGAAGCTCCAGCCTTTATGGTGTCATTTGCAGAACTATAATCCAATCAATTCATGCCATGCTGGCTATTCATGGGATGTAGCAACCAGTGCCCTTGATTTTGTATTTTTAAAGGGCTGAGATTGGGTGATTTGGAGTTATGCCTCTCCTTAGGTGTGGGAAGGAAGATTCATCTATCTTGTCTTGTTATACAGGTGTATTAACAGCTGCATATGAAGTTAATTCGGGTGTCAGACACTTCTAACGTTCAATTTCCATTTTCGGATATACTGTACACTACTTTCGTGCATACAAGTGTGCTAGCAGTCAATTTAGGCATATACTCTTTAAATTGAGCATTTAAAGGTTTCATTTAATCTCCAGGGATCATCTTTAAGCACTCAGAGAGCTCAGAATTCCTTTCATTACCTCTAATTTTATAAGGCTTTACAATTCGGGTATCTCGGGTTCAAGTTATCCAGAACCATTTTTTCCAAATTAATCGTTCAAATAGCATTGTCTTGAGGTAAGAAGCTTCTCTGTGCTTTCAATTTCATGGTTTGAGCTTTGCTCCGCCGGAATCGGCGTTCTCCATCATCGGAGACGAGGAGAAAGGGAAGAAGGAAGAGAGGAAGTGTCACACCCCGAGACAACCCGCCACGTATTTGCACGTAAGGCGTGTGCACATCACATACATTATCAATAATAAATACTCATGCAATATTTAATAATCAAACGAGTATTCTAACATCACAAATAGTTTGAGTAGATTACACACATTCAACATGAGATCAAGACAAACATGACAAACAAACCGATAATTGTCATGTCAGTCAATGTATCCACCTTTAAAGAGAAAATCAAAGTTTAACTAAAAAGAAAATGAAAAGATACTTGAGCCATCCGCTCGTTGTTCTCCAGTTCCACATTCCTCCTATTTGTGCTCCATGACGGCCTCATCATTTCCTGGAACCCACGTAAAAGTGGAAACGGGTGAGAGATCAAACAGTCTCTCAGTATGGGATTTAGTTCCAGTCCCGGAATTTATCAAATTAACTTATTAATACAAACTAGATATTAAAATTTGTATCCTCACATGTAATCTTACTAATGCATATTTAAAACACACACACACACAAGCACAAATACATTTCTTTGGTTATCTTTCATGTTTTTAATTGCCTCACCAGGGGGACTCAAACCCCACTAGATCTTAGCCGTGCCACTAGCCGAGGACTCGAACCACCGCTAGATCTTCTTTGCCTCACCAAGGGGACTCGAACCACCCCAGATATTGGCGTCTCACTAGGGGGACTCGAACCACCACTAGTTCAACTGTCTCACTCAACGGGGACTCGAACCACCGCAAGATATTGACCTGTGACGGAAAGTTCAATTAATGCCACGTTAACGAGGGGTCCAGTCGGACACTAGACCCAATGTATACATTCCAACATGCGTTCAACGCATATTGGCCCCTTTCCTTTAACTTATTCGTTACTTTCCACGTTTGTTTCGTTTAATCACACAAATATCATACTCTACACTACACATCTTAAAAATCCGTTGATCAATCGAATAACCTTATCCTAGTATTCTAAAAAAAACAAAAAGGATCGTTCGATTCAACATGCATAATTCCATAAATAAATAAATGCAAACAAAACGATAAGTAACAATTTGATAATGTCCAGGAAACCCGTACCTGTTGTCGTGGAATAGTTCACTCCTGCCTCTACGTTACTTCTTACTTCAGAATTCAGACCTAGATCATATAACATGGTTTCTAAATTAATATTTATACATGTTTTCTACGTAGACAAGTCTATTGCTAAACTAATTTTTGTTAAGCATAAGATCCATAAATTATTCATAATATTTTAAACAGAAATATATTTTATTCTACTATACGATCTTACAAATAATAGAATTGTATATTTTTGTCTAAATATCATTCATTAGATTCCAAACAGAAATACTTTATCTATTTTTCATCAGGAATAATAAGATCAACTTATTTATGAGTTTTTAGAAGGGACCATTTTGAAATAAAAAAATTACCTTAGGGTTATCGGTGAATAAATTCCTAGGGTTATCGGTGAAAATTTATCCTTTTAATAAAATAATTGATGGTACAAAAAAAATATAGGTATAAATCCGTTAATAATCTCTGTTATCGAACTTCATAGTATAAATCCATTTAATTAAAATAACTCCATATCTGAACTATATGAACAATGACATCTATGTATATAGATAGTATGAAATAACATCTTCTTCTTTTTTTCTGATTCCGAAAGAATGAGAACAGACAAAATATAAGTCTAATAAATTTTTGATTATCGTTTAACAACATGATTTATGAAATTCCATAAATTTCTGACAATCGAAATCATTACTGATTTCATGATCTAGATATTTTATCAAATAAAAAAATTTCAGATAGATAAAACTTACACTAAAAAAAATTAATTAAAAAGGACTTAATTAAAACAGATTAATTATGTAAACAAAGTAGTCACCTAGTCTAGCCTTGGTAAATAAATAAATAAATAAATAGTAACATCATGTTCTACAAAATAATTCAATGGAATCAACTATATCACTAAAATCGAATAATTACGAAGTTCTTAAAGTGAATAAAATTATAATACACGACAAGACAACATCTTCATAGAGGATATCAGAAACTATATAGTTTTCAGAAAAATTTACTACAGAAATAATTATATGAAACTATTGCATCTACGTACTAAGCACTAAATGAAAGATTGAAAATACCTTGATTTGAATAGCTTGAATCTCCTGTGGGAGTTATGAAGGAATGAGGAATAAAAAAAATGTAAAGATCTCTTTTTCTTGTTTATAAGTTCTGTGAAGAAACTAGCGGTGATATAGGTATTAATTAGGAAAATTAATTCTTATAATTATCCTCTAATTTGGCCAGTTTCAAATCAAATTAAAGGTGTCAAATAAAAATTAAAATAACCTCCTCCTTTCTTTAAACCTTCGGTGCCCATTCTATACGTTGTAATAACCCTTTAATTGCTATCTGTTTGTATGTTTCTCTTTTATTACCTCAAAAAAAACTGCTATTACAATTAATATATATCATGATGTGCTGTACTAATTATAACTTAAGAATCCAAGGCGTCATTGTCTTAAAAGAAAACTGTTGATACCATCTATAATATATGTTTTATAATTGTAATACGACAAGTGGCTGTTGATATTATAATATTACATTAACTCATATTGATAATATGCATCAACTATTCTCTTAATCATAACGCTTATTTATGGAGAGATATAATACTAATATGAAATCCACGCTTATTTATGTTAACATATATGACATTATATATATATATATATATATATATATATATATATATATAGAGATGGACTTGGGTGAGACGCGGAGTATACGCGTTTGGTGCTTCACGGTACGGTTTAGCCATTTTGAAAATTCAAACAACCGATCCGAACCGTTCATCTTGTTCTCCATATTGAAATGTGCTTGGAGACCAAATTTTACATTTTTTGGAATTTTTTTACTATTTATTAAGCAATTTTGAATGCCGCTGATCTGATGGTTCAGAAAATTTTACTGTTTTTTACTGTTCACAGCAAAACAGCAACTTTCAAAAATGCTTAATAAATAGTAAAAAATTTTCAAAAAATGTAAAAATTAGTCTCCAAGCACATTTCATTATGGATTAAATATCTAACGGTTCGGATCGGTCGTTTGGACTTTCAAAATGAAAATACGGCGTGAAGTACAAACGGCGTATACACCGCGTCTCACCCAAGTCCATCTCTATATATATATATATATATATATATATATATATATTTATGGCTTGTCATTAACATATCTGATATTCTAATCCTGCTGAATTTTTTTTTCGGACTACACCAATTCTATTCGAGGTGCTTATTTTGCATTCTTATTAACTAAGCTAATTAATTATCGAGAAAAAAAATTACATATCTAAATTATTTTTTTATCATACCTTAATATAATATTTCCATTACGTGGTGTTACAGGAAGAGACTGACTAGTGAAGCCCATACGTTAGTTCTCTTTCTCTGATCTCTCTCTTCTCTTACTTGAGCCTGGTATAGCATGAGCCAAGCATAGGCTTGTGCGCGGTGTATGAGACATCGAGAGTATATAGATCGAAGGGGTCAAAACGCACTGAGGCGCCGGGGTCTTAATCAGACCTGATTTTGATTGAGCTTGGTGCATGGTGAGTCGAGACACTGACATCTCGGTGCATGAGGCTCATTTCCTTTGTTCTGAGTTCACCCATCTCTGGGAATCAGCGAAATCCTCCTTGAGAGGCTGACAATGGGCCTAGCTTGTAAGGTTTAGGTTTAGTATACCCCACTTTGTACCCAAAGTGACTAGAGTTAATGCTAAGGGTACCCAGGCTGAGGTGGCACCAATCAGAGGCTGCCATGTCAACATTTCCTTTGAAAATTCATAACTCTTTAACCATTTTGAGTTAGAACTTGCATAAAATATCAAAGTTCATGGTTTTGCATATAGAATATTGTCATGAATTCTAATATGCCATTTCTTTTCATCTTGGGATGATTTCATGCACATTTAGCATTTTCCAAATGTTTAAAATAGTTACCAATTCTCCATTTATTTAATTGGCAACTTTTTAAGGTACAACAGTGACCCAATAGGTTCATATAATATTGGCAGTGAGCTAAAATCCTTTTCGGCATACAAATCATAAGCGGTCCCTAGAAGGGCATTATGACTACCCAAATTATATGAATGTCAATATCCGACAAGTACCTCACAATTATTTATGTTAATCCCTTTATCACTTGATATCTTGATTGTACTCAAAGCAGGATATGTGTCAACTTTGTACAGTACAATCTTTGATTTCTCATACCAAAGTTAGATTGACTTTAATATGATTGACTACCAACCATATAGCATGGCCATGCATTTTTCAATCTATCTTTCTAGATGGGCCCAGAGATATCATACTCTCAATACATGAGAGGGATAAATTCCATCTTGATCACTCACATTTCTTCACATGATTCATAATATACCTATTGGTTGAGCAATAATCTTTTTCGTCTATTTGACTAATTTGCAAAAATATACAATTATTGAATTTTACGATGTGTTCTATTTCTGAAAGATATGCAGGTTCAAGTCGAATGAAGCTGGATTATGGAATACTTGGACTAAATAAGTCATGAAGACACTTATCAAGAATACAAATTGTAAGATTAGAAATTTGGTAAAGTGTGAGAGGCTATCTAAACAAGGATAAAACATTGTAACATTTTATATTTGTCAGAAGGAACAAAATGATCAAAGTAAGGAACAAGCTACAACGTTATAAAGTTTTATAAATATTGTGACGATTTAAAAACGTCATAACGATATATAAACGTTGTCACATTTAAATAGCTAAGAACTATTGAAGCCCAGCTGTACAGTAACAACATGAAATGTTGTAACGTTTTAGGGATGTCAAAGGATTAAGTATAGCTGTACCAAATATTAGAATTCAAATTTAAACGTTGCAATGTTTATTAAAAATGTTGTAACGTTTTAATTAAATATAAGCTTCAAAGAGGTTCCATTTTGATCAAGTTTTTTACAGGCTAAAATGTTACATAATGTTTTACAAACGTTACATAATGTTTTACAAACGTTACAACATTTTGCTGAGCTGTCAGAAAATTTAAACCTAAAAATCGTACTTTGAACTAAAACGTTGTAACGTTTTATGTTAAACAGCTCATTTTTGAGCTGACCTTATAAATAGGTGATTGGGCTTTCTTCCCAAATCATCTCAGCCGACCTTAATCATTTCAAAAGCAATTTTCTGAGAGCTTAGCCTACTTCATTGTTGTGAGAGCTCAAAACTTCAAAATCTCTCAAACTGTTAATGTAATAATCTAGAAGTCAATAATACGATAAATTATCATAAAGCTTTGTTCATGAATTGAATGTTTAAAATATCATTTTGTTGCCCTGAGTATTATTGCATTTATGAATCATTCCGAGTTCATGATTGGAATTGTGAAACTTCATAACATAGATGATATATACTCTTAAAAAGTCTCTGACCGAGGTAATTAATAGGAACACTAATTACCACTACAAGGTTAATGTGTGGATTAAAAGATGGTCAAGTTTTACAGACCATTGACAAGATATGTCATTTTAACACACAGATATATGTTCTAGGAACATGATATTAGACAAACCCCGAATGAAACATTAAATAGAATTGTGTTTGTGTCATTAATGTTTTCATTCAGTGTCAAGTTCTACAGTATGAGGTATTCATCGTCCCTACTAAGAGATGTGTATGTGTAAGTGTTATCCAACATTGTCTGTAAATAGCAGTCATAACGGTAGCACTTTCGTATGTATAGCTTAGATGAAGAAGTGATAGTTTACCAAAAGTACTATTGTCCCTCGTATTTTGTACGAGCTATAGCATCACTGGGCCCCTTGGTAGAGTTAGATTATCTGCATGTGGTATAATTACAAGAGTAATTATATTTGATAATCTGCTCAAGATCAAGAAAAGATTAAGTTAGCAAGGATGACACACATCTATCTTGAAACTAATCTGATAGCTATGTGACAAAAGAACTGACACAAGTAAATTGTTTACTAGATCATGATATTGTACAGTACAACATCATCTATGTAATTTGATGGTCATGTTGTATTTTGCCAGATGCCTCTCATAATTATAGAAGTTAAAACAGTTTTAACTCTATTTATCAACATAACACATATCCTATTGGGTCACACCATATAGGAGCTATTCGGAGAATCTTACTGATTAATTATAAATTGATTATAATTAATATTAAGATGGTTATAATTAATTATACGTGATATAATTAAATTATAAATGTCATATAAAAATGACAAGTAGAAACAACGGTTAATTTATAAACATACACATTATGTTGTATAAAAGTTACCGAAACAACAACCGCAATAAAAAAATTATTCAGAATAATTATACAGATATTAATTGTATTCGGGCCAAGGGCATTCGGGTCTTTTCAGATTCGTCCTTATCCGCATGATATGTCATTGATCCTATCCAGATGACACGTCATCATCCTATCCACATAACACCTCACCCCCCTTAGGTGGCATGCCTTGTCCTTAAAATACTAATTCACTCGTATCGTTTCGTGTCGAAACGAATCGGTATTTTCTCTCTTTGTCGGTTTCTCTCCCAAATAGTATTTCGGTTGAAAAAAAAAAGTTATACGTAATTGACGTATAATCTTGCGGGTTGTTGTGAAGTATATTTAAAGGATCGATGAATAGTGTTTTTCCAAATTTCACGATATTTCAGTTTTGCTCATTGATGAAACTGAGTAATGAAAAATTCGTGTTTACAGGTTTTTGTCTTATTCTCTGTGAATAGTGTTTTTGTATAATTCTGCGATTTATAGTATTTCTAAAAAATAAAATAAACCGCTCTCCGGTTAGTCATGGTGGATAACCGATAGAGGTATCAGACGTCTGATACTTCGAGACAAGTCATTCCCAGATGTCGCTCTTCTCGCTTTGCTGCATTTCAATTAGAATTTGGAATCAAGGTATAAATATGTTATATTAATCTATTTAATTGGTAAGTAGATTAAAGGTTTAGAAATCAATTATGGAGTAGATCTGTAAAATGATTAAATTGGGTTTTGATGCAAAGGAATACTGAAGGTGGACCGCCTTGGAAAGTTTCCTGACATACCCCGTTTAATCCTTGACTTAAGTTAGAAGTAAAATTTTGTTTTACGTTCTTTCCGCATCTTAAGCAAATAAATGGGTTTGAACAGTCAAAACTCCAACAGACTTAATTAATGGGTTCGAACCGTCAAAACCCAACACAAACAACTTCAAACACACTTCACTAATCTCACATTAGATTAGGTTAGAGTGATCTATTGAGTTTTTCTCCTGAGTAGCTAGATTTAAGAGACCTTGTTCTCATCTCTTTGAGTTGGTCGTTTGACTTCCCGCTTAGTGTGTAAGAGCTCAACGGTTCACAAGTTGTAATCCTTTCGTATTGGGTAATAGAAAGGCGCACCACTCAAGGTTGCGAAGCCCCAGAGATGTAGGTCTTTGTTTTGCCGAACTTCGTTAACATCCCGCGTGTCAAATTTTTCTAAACTCATATATTTACTTTCAATTGCAATTTATTTTTAGTTTTTGTTCAATTAGAGGTGTATTTAGTATAACAATACCCAATTACTACCTTTATAGCTACCTGGTTAAGGCTAACCTTTGATAGCATTAAAGTATATAATCCTCATTGAAAAAATCAATAATGATCTCAAGTCAAAGGATTCAACAAAATATAAAACTGATGACACATAATAATCCATACAGTATTTTATAGCGAGTCTATCCAATACCATGTTTATTAAACATGTATCCATGTGATTGCATTGGATATCCCATATCAATGATTCGTAAAACCTGATCATCCACAATCAATCAACATACTAGTCTATTAAATTATTATTGTTCCGACTAATAATAAAGACTAGGGACTATTTAGAATAATATTGCATTCCATTATAAAGTTTTACGATCTAATTCATTGAATTGATGATAAATAATAAGCAATAAATTATTCAAGAAACATTACATTGTTTCATTCATAAAACATAAACATACAAACAAACATCTAAATTATCAACTTCTGTAGCATAATTACTAGAGCTAATCACTCATGTATCTAATACCTATATCTCTAATATGCATATCATGCTTAACTTGCGAGAGAGGTTTAGTCAAAGGATCTGCCACATTTGCATCCGTTGCTATTTTGCATATTTTAACATCACCTCTATTCACAATCTCTCGAATAAGGTGAAAACGTCGAAGAATGTGTTTGGACTTTTGGTGTGATCTTGGCTCTTTAGCCTATGCGATTGCTCCATTATTATCACAATAGAGATCCACTGGATTTTCAATACTTTTAATCACACCAAGTTCAACAATGAACTTTTTTATCCAAACAGCCTCTTTTGCTGCTTCTGATGCAGCAATATATTCAACTTCTGTTGTAGAATCGGCTACTGTCTCCTGCTTGGAACTCTTCCAACTTACAGCTCCTCCATTGAGACAAAATACAAATCCAAATTGCGATCTAAAATCATCTTTGTCAGTTTGGAAGCTTGCATCTGTATAACTAGATACAACAAGCTCTTCCTCACCTCCATAAACAAGAAATGCATCCTTAGTCTTTCTCAAGTACTTGAGGATATTCTTCACTGCTATCCAATGACCCTTACCTGGATCTGACTAGTATCTGCTTGTGACACTCAAAGCATATGAAACATTGGGACGTGTACAAAGCATATCATACATGATAGATCCAATTGCGGAAGCATATGGAATCTTACTCATGCGGTCTGGCTCATCTTGTGTCGAAGAACACTAATTCTTGTAGAGACTTATGCCACTTGACATAGGTAAAGATCCTCTCTTTGAATCTTGCATGCTGAATCTTTTCAACACCTTGTCAATGTATGTACTTTTGCTCAATCCAATTAGCCCTTTTGATCTATTCCTTATGTCATGTACACATCCTCGTTCAAGTTTTCATTAAGTAAAGCGGTTTTGACATCCATTTGCCAAATCTCATAATCAAAATATGCGGCAATTGCTAGAAGTATCCTAATTGACTTAAGCATTCCAACTGGTGAAAAAGTTTCATCATAGTCTATCCCATGAATTTGCTTGAAATATTTTTCCACCAAACGTGCTTTGTGAATGTAAACATTCCCATTCATGTCAAGTTTCTTCTTAAAAATCCATTTACACTCAATGGTTCTTACACCATTAGGTAAATTAACCAAGCTCCAAACTTGATTATCTTCCATGGATTGCATTTCATATTTCATAGCCTTAAGCCATTTATTAGAGTCCGGGCTTTCCATTGCTTCACGAAACGTCGTAGGCTCATCGTTGTCCAACAATAATATGTCGCGTTATTCTGATATGAGCAACAAATACCTCTGAGGTACGCGACGTTCCCTATCAGACCTTCGTAATGGTAATGTCTCTTGTATAGGTTCCACAATGTCTTGTGGTTCCTCATGAGTAGTAGGAGTATCTTCTTGAGTATCTCAAATTTCTTCGAGATGCACATTACTCCCACTAACTCCTTTGGAGAGAAATTCTTTCTCCAAGAATACACCATTTCGAGCAACAAATACTTTTTTCTCTGCCCTATTATAGAAGAAAAATCCCTTGGTTTGTTTAGATATCCAACAAAGAAACACTTATCAGATTTAGGTGTGAGCTGATCAGACATCAATCGTTTTACATAAGCCTCAGAACTCCATATTTAAACAAAAAAAACATACTAGGACGTTTCCTAGTCCATATCTCAAATGGTGTCTTCTCAACTGCCTTTCTTAGAACCTTATTAAATGTGAAAGCTGCCGTTTCTAGAGCATATCCCCAAAATGATAATGGAAGATCAACTTGACTCATCATAGAACAAACCATGTCCAACAATGTTCTATTCCTCCTTTCAAATACACCATTCCATTAGGGTGTTCTTGGAGGAGTAAGTTGTGAAACAATTCCAAATTGCTTCAAATGATCACCAAATTCTTGACTCAAATATTCGCCTCCACGATCTGACTGAAGAGCTTTACTTGTCTTGCCAAGTTGATTCTGTACTTCATTCTGAAATTCCTTGAATTTCTCAAATGCTTCTAATTTATGTCTCATTAAATAGACATAACCATATCTACTAAAATCATTAGTAAATGTGATGAAGTACTAAAAACCACCTCTTGCGACTAAACTAAATGGTCTACATACATTTGAATGTACAAGTACCAATAGGTCATTTATCCCAGTGAAAGGTGTTTTAGTCATTTTTCCCAACAAACAAGCTTCGCATGTTTTAAGTGATTCCAAATCAAATGAGTCTAGAAGTCCTTCTTTATGAAGCTTCTTTATGCGTTTCTCACTTATATGTCCTAAACGACAATGCCATAATAGAGTGGAATTCAAATCATTTGATTTGAGTCTTTTGGTTTGTATGTTATATACAGGAACATCAAAATCTAGAATATAAAGCCCATTGTGTAACGAAGCTTTGCCATAATATATATCATTTAAATAAAAGCAACAGCCACTGTTCTTGAATTTAAATTCAAAACCAAACATATCCAAACATGAAATAGAGATAATGTTTCTACTTATGGCAGGTACATAATAGCAATTATTTAATTCTAAGATCATCCCGGAAGGTAGAGCCAATGATGCAGTGCCTATGGCCAAAACAGCAACTCGTGCTCTCCATTGCCGACACGTAACTGTACCTCTCCTTTATTTAACATTCTACTCTTTGCGAGAACCTGCATATTTGAACAAATATGAGCTCCTAAACCGGTATCTAATACCCATGAATCAGTTTGATAAGTAGAAATGTTAATTTCTATAACAAAAATACCTGAAGTGGAAGCTCCACTTCCCTTCTTGTTATCTTCCTTGAATTTCTTGCAGTCTCTCTTCCAATGACCAATCTCATTGCAATAGAAGCACTACGATTCAGTGGCACTGGCAACAGATTTTCCTTTGTTCAAGGTCCCACCTTGAACTTTGTCTTTGCCTTTGCCTTTTCCTTTGGCCTTTCCTTTGCCCTTTTTGCCTTTCTTTTTGAAGTTCGTTTCCTTCTTAACCAACAGGACATCATTAGGTTTCCTCAAGTTTTGTTCGGCTGTCTTTAGCATTCCATGCAATTCTGTCATTGACTTCTCTAGCCAATTCATGTTAAAATTCAGAATGAATTGATGGTAACTTGAGGGCAAGGACTGGAGAATAATGTCAGTAGCCAACTCTTTACTAAGGGGATAGCCCAAACGGTTCAGATTCTCAATGTATCCCATCATCTTGAGTACATGAGGACTAACCGGGCTTCCTTCTACCAGTTTGCATTGATATAATGCCTTTGATGTCTCATATCTCTCAGTACAAGCTTGAACTTGAAAAATTTCACGAAGCTACACAATTATGTCATAGGCACTCAATTTCTCAAGCTGCTTTTGAAGCTCAGAGTTCATTATCGTGAGCATGAGACAAGTAACATCAAGGTCATTCACATGCTTATCATAAATTGCTTGTTCTGCGGCAGAAATTTTATCATCTGTATTAGCCTTTGGTTTTTCAGGAACGGGTTTCTCTAGAACGTATTCCTTTTTCTCTTGCTTGAGAATTATGCATAAGTTTCTATACCAATGAGTTTTGCACTATCATTTTCAATAGCAAATCGCAATGTAAAAGTGGATGTATTTGCCATAATCTACAACAAAATAAATATGCAGAAATTTAGACTTAAGTTTATATTTTTAGAAAAACCTTTTAACTAAAGTTTTACTCCCACTATGTGTTTTAAAATTAATGTCCCATATAAAACTACATACGGACCAAGATCTATATTTCACCAAATTCAAGTGAGTTTTGGCATCACTGCTTGAATTTAGTTATTTAGGTAGGCATTCCCATGCTAATTACATCTAATATAACTCTTGGTTTGTTCCAGGTGACATTCCATGTCCCGGCTCCTCAAACCTATGCCTCAAGGCCCAAAAACGTTTTGATAGCCTAATTAAGTGAAACCAATTCTCTATATATAAGTATCCAACACTTATATCCTACCTCATTAAGATAACTAATGATACCTTGCTTAGGCAAGCCCATCAATTAGCGATCGAAACCTTGATAGGTTAGAGATTTTGGAAAGGCATAAAACTTAATTTTTCTTTAAGGGACTTTATTGTTTAATTTGAAAACATGCTATATAATAAACAATTAAATAATAACATGAGCCCAATTCATAAGTGGAATAGTATAATCCATGGCATGATAATCTCCATTGTAAGACTCCACTCGACAATAGCCACCATCCATCCTTCATGTAATCTTCTTTATTCTAACCAAAATAATTACTCTAATGACAATAAAGAAAATACATATATGTCCTAATTTTAATGGTTCGCAGACCGTATAAATGATACATAATAAGTGACATGCAAGTCACTTTTAATTATATAATAAATTAATTCATGGGGCACCTTAGGCCGCATTTACACACATCGCTCATTCATTTATTACAACACATACACACAAGGCAACAAGATCATACTATTCACATATTCCATAACTGCAAAACAAAGTTAGATATAGAATCTAATTCTAAATATGGGCTCATATATAAAACAATACGAAGGGGTTTCCTTACCCCGTATATAATATCGGCGGTTCCGCTATTTCTCTTCTGTAATACAGTATATATTACTTAAACAATTTCTCTTCAGATTCATAAAATAATCAGATATCAGAATCAGTCTAATTGATTTGTTTTTCATAAAACAAAACTTTTCAGATTAATTTTAATTAACCTAAAATTCGAATCAATCCAACTAATTCAATTCTGTCAGAACAATCTAATTGATATGATTATTTAATTATTCCTTAACCCACACATCAATCGCCAAATTAATTCGTATAATTTTAATCAATCCAATCGATTAAATTGATACGTTAATCTAATTAACAATCATAAATCCAGAATTAATTCTACACAAGTGGCTCTGATACCACTGTTGGGATTTCGGGTAGGTTATAGTGCAACAATTTGAAACAGTTCAAGATGTTCACTACCCGAAAACCAAAATCCAAGTATAAAATTAATTCTAGGATTAAAACAGATTTTACCACTAGACGCGCAGCAGAATCTTCAAGTCTAGCAGTAGCCTTCTTTTCCTTTCCTTCGTGTCAGATCCACGCAACACCCCAGCAATCATGCCTCTATCAGTATCCACACGAACAAAGTTGATAAACTTCTGTAATTCGATATGCTAGTACCGAATTAACATCCCCTCTTTCTTTCTGTCTCTCTTTCTGTTTTTCAAAAATCTGAATGATAATGGCCAACCGAATTATGAACAGGTCACTGCATATTTATAAAGTATATGTACCAGTTCGTTTGAGCCTATTCATGGCATCAATTCATTGAACCCTTTCAGAAGACTTATCCATTTCAGATCAGATCAGATTGTCAGACATTTGGGCCTAGCCCAATAAAGAGTTGATCCATATTAATTATTAATATGGCTCATAAATATTTTGGTCTATAGTACATTTCTAACACGGGGAGGGGGAAAACTTTGGGCCATTTACATATATATTATTTTATGAGACTGGCTAATACACTTCGTATTTCAATGTCATATGCTTATAAGTCATTTTTGCATTTTCAAATTCTAAACAATCGATCCGAACCATTCAACAATATATCCTTATTAAAACGTGTTGGAGACCAAATTTTACATTTTTCAGAATTTTTTTAATATTTTTTAAGATAGATAGAAAATCCATTAATTCAGAAGATTTTAATATGAAAATCATGTTGAATGGTTTGGATCGACTATTTGGACTTTTAAAATACCAAAATGACTTATAAGCATATGGTGTTGAAGTACTTAGCGGCCCCATTTTTTATGGATATGCCAATAGATCATACATATTTAAAAAAAAGTATAAGCTCTTTATATATATAAAAGATTTGAGTCCTAATATTTAATTTATAATACGACTTATAAGTAAACTGAGATTAATTAATTCAGCTACCAAACATTACCTAACCTAATGATAGACAGCTTGCCAAGCAAAGAGAAGGAAAGAAGTTTTATATATATTACTAATAATGCAAATTAATTATTAGTAAATCTTCAAAAAGGAATACAACTTGTTAGTCAGCTGAGATTAAATCAACCAGCTGCAACCATTGCCTAATGTTGACCTATAATTGAGGTCATCACAACTACAAAGTAAACTAGAGTGTCTTATGCAAACCTAATGTTGACCTATAATTGAGGTCATCACAACTACAAAGTAAACTACAGTGTCTTATGCAAATCTAGAGTGCCGCTCAATTTCTATTTGAGTCTCCTTTTGTATCGGAAAATATTTAATTATTAGTTCTTCATTTTATTTAATCTTCATCTTGTATTCACTTGTAAAATTATTGCCCTTCATTTCAATTGAAAGTTAATTTTGATAATTATAATATGTAAATTGATCAAATAGGTACTGACTTTGTTTCACTTGTAAATTTTATTACTCTTTGTTTATTATAATCTGTTATACCTGCTAAAGTTAATTTAGATAACTATTCAAGAATATTACCTTGTAGATCTTTTTTATTCAATCCCTGATATGATCTGTAAAATGAAGGAATTCTTAGTGGGGTTTGCTTTTGTATTAAATTATGTTGTTCAATGCATATGTACTATCTATGCAGACTTGAGCAGTTTTAATATTGGTTCTGAAAATTAGAATCAAAAGAATCTGTGAGAATCGGCTAAATCGGATAAAAAATCGGGAAACTCGACCGAGCATCCTGTTTCAGTCGATTGTCACCGATTCACCTGATTTAGTTTGCATGATTAAATTATCGATTATGGTTCTCCGATTTTAAGAGTCAGTTTTTTTGCCACGGAAAGATTGTGAAAGTAAACTGTAGGATAGCCAAAATGATGTCTGGATTTCAATGAATTGCAAGCTGTATATATGAGTTTTACAGGCGCTACTTAGCCATCGAAAGAATAGGTTATCTAGTTCCTACATGTCAGCATTTAACAGATACGATAATGATATATACACATATAATATATATATATAGTATGCTTACAGCAACAATTAATATACCACTATTTATGCTTCGGGTCCCCCATTCTTGCTGTCTTCGGTGGTCTCCCTGAGATTGGGATCATATAATCGGTAGCGATGTAAAATCAATAGTTGTGATAATATATGTAAAATCAATACCGTAAGAAAATTTGGTTGTACAATACCATAACAAGGGCTGTTATCTCTATCATAATGATAATATATGTAATTATGTATTTATATCAATCAAATTAACGACAAACTCAACAAGGAGCTCTTGCATAGACTTTGAGTTTAAGTAAATACAAATTTAGAAGTACTTTATTTTTATAGAATGACATGTATGATGACACATATATATTAGTTAGCGTGGATCATTCAAGACATAAAAATCAACAAATAATTCATATTAATTATGTTGCTCCAATAATTGTACATAGCTTTTGCATATCCTACTTGTATAATGCTCTACAGGATTTTTCATAAAAAAATCAATGCTCTACAGGATTTTTCATAAAAAGATCTTATTGTAATCATAAATGGATTTCTTTCTACCTACCGTGTGTGCTTGTCCAGCAAGTTTAGAATGAGGAGTAAGACAAGGACTGCAATATCTTCACCAAGAAGGCGACCGTGGACAAAAAAACTTCCATCATACATAACTTATCATTCGAATGTTTAATTTCAGCGGTCAAACTTAATTTAGAGAGTTTGCAAATTGATATATATACACAATTGTTCTAGTGTGTATCCTAACAACTCATGTATCAGCTCCCAAATTCCCCGTACTCCACACCCATCGTGAGTATTATAGTAATTAGCAAACTCCACAAAAAACTAACATCTTCTAGGATAACCGTCATTTCATCCAACGGCAAGTCAAGCAACAGCCTTAGGGCACCATTGCTTAAACAGACCCATGCAGGCCCCGGTCACAATACATATCGAAAATGATAGCTAGTTGGTAAGGACCTAACCAGGTACCGCAACTGAGCCGGTCCTAAAGAATTTGGGGCCCGGTGAGGGGGGAAAGTTTGGGCCATTGACATATATATTATTTTATGAGACAAACTAATACACTTCCATAAGTACTTTAACATGATACGCTTATAAGTCATTTTTGCATTTTCAAAACACAAACAGTTGATCCGAACCGTTCAACATGATATCCATATTAAAACGTGCTTGGAGAAATACTATTTTTTTAGATAGATAGAAAATCCATTGATTCAGAAAATTTTGGAACATAAAAAATAGTAAATATTTTTTAAAAATATGTAAAATTTGGTCTCCAAGCACGTTTTAATATGAATATCATGTTGAATTATTTGGATCGACTATTTGGACTTTTAAAACGCTAAAACTACTTATAAGCATATGGTGTTGAATTACTTAGCAGTCTCATTTTTTGTTGATATGGTAATAGATTGTACCTATTTATAGAAAAGTATAAGACCTTTATAAATATAAAATTTCAGTCCTAATATTTTATTAATTTTTTATATATACAAATTCATATTTTTTTTAGTCCGCTTCGATCTTGGGGCCTTGAGCGGTCAATTGCTAATTACTCCAATTTACAATGTTGACAAATAGTAGAGTTTAGGGTTTAGGGTTTAGGGTTTAGGGTTTAGGGTTTAGGGTTTAGGGTTTAGGGTTTAGGGTTTTAGGGTTTTAGGGTTTTTAGGGTTTTAGGGTTTTAGGGTTTTAGGGTTTTAGGTTTTAGGTTTTAGGTTTTAGGTTTTAGGTTTTAGGTTTTAGGTTTTAGGGTTTAGGGTTTAGGGTTTAGGGTTTAGGGTTTAGGGTTTAGGGTTTAGGGTTTAGGGTTTAGGGTTTAGGGTTTAGGGTTTAGGGTTTAGGGTTTAGGGTTTAGGGTTTAGGGTTTAGGGTTTAGGGTTTAGGGTTTAGGGTTTAGGGTTTAGGGTTTAGGGTTTAGGGTTTAGGGTTTAGGGTTTAGGGTTTAGGGTTTAGGGTTTAGGGTTTAGGGTTTAGGGTTTAGGGTTTAGGGTTTAGGGTTTAGGGTTTAGGGTTTAGGGTTTAGGGTTTAGGGTTTAGGGTTTAGGGTTTAGGGTTTAGGGTTTAGGGTTTAGGGTTTAGGGTTTAGGGTTTAGGGTTTAGGGTTTAGGGTTTAGGGTTTAGGGTTTAGGGTTTAGGGTTTAGGGTTTAGGGTTTAGGGTTTAGGGTTTAGGGTTTAGGGTTTAGGGTTTAGGGTTTAGGGTTTAGGGTTTAGGGTTTAGGGTTTAGGGTTTAGGGTTTAGGGTTTAGGGTTTAGGGTTTAGGGTTTAGGGTTTAGGGTTTAGGGTTTAGGGTTTAGGGTTTAGGGTTTAGGGTTTAGGGTTTAGGGTTTAGGGTTTAGGGTTTAGGGTTTAGGGTTTAGGGTTTAGGGTTTAGGGTTTAGGGTTTAGGGTTTAGGGTTTAGGGTTTAGGGTTTAGGGTTTAGGGTTTAGGGTTTAGGGTTTAGGGTTTAGGGTTTAGGGTTTAGGGTTTAGGTTTAGGGTTTAGGGTTTAGGGTTTAGGGTTTAGGGTTTAGGGTTTAGGGTTTAGGGTTTAGGGTTTAGGGTTTAGG